>CAUYQG010038103.1:0-26962 GCA_963574415.1 Tarsius wallacei | reverse complement strand
GCGCGCCTGTAGTTCCAGCTACTTGGAAGGCTGAGGTGAAAGGATCGCTGGAGCCCAGCAGGTCAAGGCTGCGGTGGCCGGGAGCGGCCACTGCCCTCCAGTCTGGGCGACAGAGTAAGACTCCAACTCACACACACACACAAAAAAACCAAAAAAAAAAACCAACAAAAATAACTCCTTACAATGTGTGAGGCTCTATTCTCTTCTCTTCTTTAGCTCTATTTTTTTCTATTCTTTTTTATTTTATTTATTTGTTCATTTTGCTGGACACCATTGATTGGAAATTTTATTTTAGTTTTTAAGAAACAAATGAAAATTGGTCAGGTGTGGTGGCTCATACCTGTAATCTTAGCACTTTAGGAGACTGAGTTTCTTGAGCCCAGGAGTTCAAGACCAGCCTGGGCAACATGGTGAGACCTCTTCCCTATAATAAATCAAAAAATTAGCTGGGCGTGGTGGTACGCTCCTGTAGTCCCAGCTACTCGGGAGGATAAGGTGAAAGTATGGCTTGAGTCCGGGAATCGAGGCTGCCTTGAGTCACATTATGATCATGCCACTGAACTTCAGCCTGAGTGACAGAGTGAGACCCCAACTAAAAACAAAAACAAAGAACGACAAACCTAAAATTAATTTTATGATCTGTTAATGGGTTGTGATCTAGAATTTGAAGCACACGCATGCTCTTTTCCCTTTACCAGGCCCCTTCCACTGATATTTTGGAAGAACTCTTCAATGCCATCCAACAGTCTTCTTTTTAGCTTTGCTCAGCTCTTGCATACTGGAATTGAAGGGGACATTGCCTTGTTAGCTTTCACTTATTAAAATTCATAACAGCCCGTGCAAAACAGGCAGAGTCTTCCTGTGGCCTTAAGGCATTTTAGGTCCCTTTTCCCTCCCTACCCCCACACCACCTTCCTGACCACATCCCTGTGAGGGAGCAGATAGACCCTTTAAAATTGAACCCTGTCATTTGCTGAACTGAAGGGTGGTTTGTTGTTTGAGGAGACTCCAAGGCCATGTCTATAAGAGGCAAGTGTAGTCAAGTTATCCACTGATTTACATTTGGCTTAAAACCTTCTGTGAGTGGGTGTGTTGGGTGGTAGTCGTGGTGGCGTTGTGTTATTTACCCTGGCAATACTCCATGGGTCAGGGTGAGCTTGGGTGGTCTGGCATTCCTAACTTGTTTCCTGGGGGATGCCATGATGGATGCATTGGGATCACTAGTATACATGCACAACCTTCCCTGGGTAATAGTGTATCAGTTCCTTCAGTTTCCTGACCTGCCGTGAAATGATCTTTGGAGCCCAGAAGTACTATGGGTCGGTCGGTGTTTATGTTGGCTCTTGACGATTGTTGGCATTGATTTAGCTTCCTGGGTGTTAGCAGTTGGGTTACACACTTCACATGTGTTATCCTGTTGAATTCTCACAGCAGCCCTGTGCTGAGGATGTTATTACACCATTTCACATTAGCATAAAGGTGAGGCTGGCAGGTGGCTTTTGTTTTGTAGGTGCTTAGAAGGGCAGGGGAGAGTGGAGTTAGAAAATGCGACGAGAAAGGAAGTAGTAGAGATGAGGTTTACACACACACACACAATGACATTTTGAGGAGTTTTGGTGTCCAAGTAAAGCCCATCTTGCTTTCTTTTCCTTGCCTTGATCATCTTGGCTCTGTCACCATTTGCTTCAGCCAACATTATGACAATTTAAAACTTTAGTGTTTTTCCATGCTTGACTTTCTTATTTAGAAAAGGAGATTGAAATTGGCCTTCAGATCTGAGTTTATTTAGTAATCATAGGCAGACTCAGTTTCCAAGTGGAAGGTAGCTCGGTTCAGGCTGAGCAGTGACTCTCAAATATCAGTGCATGTAAGAAGCAACTCAAAATGTAGATTCCTGGGCTCCATCAAGATAGAGTCTGATTTGATAGGTTACAGGTGACTCTCTGAAAGTCATATTTTTAACAAATTTAGATCTGATGGTTTGAACCAAGGCAATTCAGATATAAATGATATAGGAGATATGTGATGAAAAATGCTAATTACACATATGATGAGACATTGGGAGGAATAACCCATATTTTAGGACTGCCTCTGCCTCCTTCTTAATCTCCATATTTAAAGTAGTTTTAGAAAGGACCTCATATATTTGTATTAAAGACAACAATAATAGTATTTATAAGAACTGTGGATGAAGAGAATTCAACGGTGCCTTACAGCTATCTTGAAGTGTCCTCAGCCACATTGACTCCACCAACAGACAGGCCCCCTGCACAAACGTGGCTGTCAACACGTCGGCTGGGGAAACTTTTTTGCCTGTGGCAGAGAATACCGATGCCTGCCTTTATCTGGGTGTTCTTCCACATTTCCTGGCTTTCTTTGGGGTCGGGTTGGCCTTGTGTTTGAGTTCTGACCAACAGGATGTGAACAAAAGTGAAGAAACACATCACACATGATTTTTAAAATATCCAGCGTGATCGTTTGTGCTATGTGTCTTCCGTTCCTCAACTGCCAGACAGGTAATGCCAGGGCGGCCTAGAAGCTTCAGAATGGTGGAACAACAAGGTGGAAACAGACTGGGACCTGGAGTCACTGCCTAGCAAAAAGTTACCTGGCTTGCATTGAGTTGTGACAGAAGCAACATATACATCTCTCTTAAGCTATAAAGTCACTGACATGTTGGGGTTATTTACCTTGGTCCTAAGACATGTCATGTTATTAATAACTAATTACTAATCATGATAGAAATTCTTCCTTTACTATAGCAGAACAGAGTAATTGTAGCTGAATCCCCCACTGGGCCAATAACACATGAGGATGAAGCTTGAGCAATCCTGCCACTGCCCCTTTAAGTCAATGACCAACACAGGACAATTCCAACCATGTTTGCAGAAACGAACGAAAAGTCAGTCTTGCTAAGCGTGCAAGGAATGACTACCCACTTTTTTACCTGTAAAAGCTTTCTGGCCCTCTTGCCTCAAACCTGATTACGAGCCAAACATTTCTGCATCGTGTCTAGAAGATTATGAACTCTCTCAAATGTCAGAGAGAAAAATGGTGTCCATAAATTTAAAAAAATTTTATACTTGACAGCTGCTACATGTTCAGTGAGAAAATAGAAAATAACAAGGCATCAAAAGGATGAAACATAATGGAAACCTAAGACCCTATTGCTCTCAGTCTTCAGATTCCTTAAGAAGGCAATCATTAAACTATGCCCATCATCTTTCCCAGAAACCTCTAATACTGACTTTATTTGCTAATCTTAGAAAATACTGGTTTTTTTTTTCTATGTGTGCTGGAGTATATCAATGTTTTCCAACTGCCTATCATGATCTATTAATGGGTCATAAGACCAATTTAAGGAGTTGAAACCATTATAACCAGCACTTAAAAAATTTTTATTTTAAAGATGTGGGGTACAATTTAGGAGTAGTTACATAAGTGGTCATTGTACAAGTGAAGTTTGGGCCTTCCTTTGGTCCCCACTTTGCCTGGTTTGGGATCAGGTACCTTTATTGATGTTTTGTGTCTTCCTTCTTTCTTCCCCCCTGACAGTGTCCTGCTACTGCCAATTCCTTTCTTACAGTATCATGATAAATATTCAGGGTCTGCTTGTAAGTGAGAACATGTGGTACTCAGCTCTTTGTTTCTGTGATAGATCACTGAGGATGATAGGCTCTAAATCTATCCAAGTTGCTGTGAAGTTCATAATTTTGTCCTTCTTTATGGCTGTATAATATTCCATTGTGTATGTGTATAACCAGCATCTTAGAAAGGGACATAGTAGAAATTATCAAAGTGTGTCACACAGAGTAAGGGTAAGTATTACATTTCATGAAAATTGTTTCTGATACACACACATACACAAATTTAATTCTTGTCATATTAATATGTTTATTATGCCCTATAAAGTTGCCTTGAAAACTAAGGCATAGCCCTTAGGGGAAGTGCAGGGTTAGGGTCCTACATGTCTCTCTGACCACATCATTTTCAGCAACTAATCAATACGTAATCTTGTTTTACGTGCATTTCTTTTTAAAGACACCTTGTTTCAAATGTGTCGTTGACTCATTAACACTGAACTCACACCAACAGTGCTATAACTCATGCCTGAATGCTCATCCAACATGTTTTCCCTGTAAGGCACATAACAGCCTTCTTGTGCAGCTAGATAGCACTTTAGCACTATACTTGGGGGTGTTTTAGACAGTGAAATCACCAAAAATACACACACACACACAAAAGTGGCACCAAATAGACCACATACAAGACACTTGTTTACTCTAGGAGAACTGGAAACAGAAAAGCTGAGTGTTTGACCTTGTTTGACCTAAATTGGGAAACTCTGTGGAGGGCAACTCAAATTTTTTGCTCTCTATGCACAAGTATATTTTTAATTTACCATGAAATCACTGCAAGCATTTTGGGGTTTCAAGTAAATATTAATTAAAATTTACATATAGGCAAATTTAGCAAATATGGATCTACGAATAGTGAGGATTGACACTGTATATCTATATATGCACACATACACACATATATATACACATCATACTGACACTATATATATACATACATATGTGTGTGTGTATATATGTGTATATATATACAGTTGGCCTTCCATATCCATGGGTTTTGTATCCATGGATTCAACTCATTGAAAATAGAATATATTCAGAAAAATAAAATAAAATAAAACAAATGTTAAAAATACAGAGTAACAACAATTTTCTTAGCATTTCCATTGTATAAGGTGTTATAAGTTATCTGGAGATGATTTAAAGTATACAGGAGGATGTGCATAGGTAATGTGCACATACTATGTCACTTTTACATTAGAGACATCCATGTATTTTGGTATCCTTGGGAAAACCTGGAATCAATTCCTCATGGACACTGAAAAATGACTGAGGGGGGACTCTAAAAAACCCAGAATTTATTTATAAGAAATTGTGTATTCACTATTACATGTTTAAACTTCAGTCACCTTCAAAGTACTCTCCGTTTGATGCAATACACCTATCGAGATGCTTTTCCCACTGCTCAAAACAGTTTTTGAACTCATCCATTTTGATGCCTGTTAGTGCTTCTGTAGTTTTTTGTTTCACCTCTACCACATCAGTAGAATGTTTCCCTTTGAGGACTTTTTTCATCCAAGAAACAAAAAGAGTTGCTCAGCGAGATCAAGTGAATAGGGAGGGTGGAGCATGGGCGTATTATTTTGGTCAAAAAGCTGCTGAATACCCAGCGAGGTGTGGGCAGTTACATTAGTAAATCACCATCATGAAATGGGCAAACATTTGAAAGAATCACCAAAAACAAAAACAAAAACATTTTATTGAAGACGAATGTAGCCTCTCAAAACAACACGAAGAACACAGATGCCAATGGGTTCCTAGCACTCTTACCTACAATAAACATGCATGGTCAGGCATCTTTTTTGTAGAATGATTTGAGCTCCTCCAGGTATATTTCCAGAAGGGGAATTGCTGGGTTGTATGGAAAGTCGATTTTTAGATCTTTTGGAAATCATCACACTGTTTTCCACAGAGGTTGTACTAATTTTCACTCCCACCACTCAGTGTAGAAGCGTTCCCTTTTCTCTGCATACTCTCCAGCATCTGTTGCTTTTTGAGTTATTAGTGATGGCTATCCTGATTGTGGTTAGGTGGTGTCTCAGTGTGGTTTTGATTTGCATTTCTTTGATGACAAGTGAGGCTGAGCATTTTTTCATGTATCTGTTGGCTGCTGATTTGTCTTCTTTTGAGAAGTGTCTATTCATATAACATGGAACCAATCATGCTGCCCACCAAAAGTGGACTGGATACAAAAAATGTGGTACATATACATGATGGAATATTACACAGCTATAAAGAAGGACAAAATTATGGACTTTGCAGCAACTTGGATGGATTTAGAGTCCATCATGCTCAGTGATCTATCACAGAAACAAAGAATACCACACTCACTCATTAGTGGACCTTGAACATTTGTCATAATACTATATGAAAGGGATTGGCAATAGCGGGACACTGTCAGGGGACAAATGGGGGGAGCACGTAACACTAATAAGGCTACCTGATCCCAAACCAGGTGAAGTGAGGATGAATGGGAGACCCAAACTTCACCTGTACAATGACCACTTATGTACCTAACCCTGAATTGTATCCCACATCTTTAAAATAAATTTTTAAAAAAAGAAGGAAAAGAAAACAACACTTACCTAGTGGGAGAAGGCTGTACTACAAGGAGCCCATTCTCCAAAAGATAATTCTGTTTTTGGGGGGTTCTCCCCATACATACACAAATATATAATATTTGATTGGATATAAAATGTATTTCCTACTGTGGCTTATGATTTAAAAAAGAACGTTGGAAAAACACTGCATGAATGTTTCTATTTTTATTTTCTAAGTATTTTTTGTCTAAAGTACTTTATAAATCAGTATTTTTTTGTATGGAGGGATAATAAACCCTTTCTTAATCTTGGAAAAAGTTTTAAAAACAAATGTTTTAATTGCTTCAAGAACCCGGAGTTATGTTTGTATTCTGATTGTGTGTCATTTTGATGCCAGTAAAAACCAGCAAGAAACTCCCTGAGATTAATTTATTTTCTTTTAATGTAGTTTATATAAAAGCTGTTGGATATCAAGTGGTTGCCTTATTTATTTATTTATTTATTTATTTATTAAAGCAGGATTTATTGAGAGGACAGAAAATCTCCCACAGTGGGAGGGGACCCAAAGGAGTTTTCCAAGTTACCTTATTTAAAAGCAGAATGACTGCTAAATGAATTCGATGAAGTTGGAGGATACAAAATCAACATATAAAAATCATAGTGTTTCTATTCACCAATAACAAACTGGTTAAAAAAAAAAAAAAAGAAAGCAATCCCATTTACAATAGCTACAAAAAATTTACCTGGGAATAAATTTAATCAAGGAAGTAAAAGACCTCTAGAAGAAAAACTACAAAATACTGACAAAAAATAATTGAAGAGGACACAAAAAAGTGGAAGAATATCTCATGCTCATGGATTGGAAGAATCAATATTGTTACAATGACCATAGTATCCAAAGCAATTGCAGATTCAGTGCTATCCATATGAAAATAACAATGACATCCTTCACAAAACTAGAAAAAAATAATCTTAAAAGTTGTATAGAAGCACAAAAGACCCCAAACATCCAAAGCAATATTGAGCATAAAGAACAAAGTTGGAGACACCACACTACCTGACTTCAAATTATACTACAGAGCTACAGTAACCAAGACAGTATGGTACTAGCGTAAAAACAGACACATAGACCAAAGGAACAGAACAGAAAACCCAGAAATAAATCCATACACCTACAGTGAACTCACTTTTGACAAAGTTGCCAAGAATATACACTGGGGGAAATGACAGTCTCTTTAATAAATGGTGCTGGGAAAACTGGATATCCATATGCAGAATAATTAAACTAGACTCCCATCTCTCATTATATACAAAAATCAGCTTAAAGTGGATGAAAGACTTAAACATAAGACCAAAAACTGTAAAACTACTAGAAGAAAACTAGGAGAAATTCTTTAAGCAAAGATTTTATGGCTAAGATTTCAAAAGCATAGGCAGCAAAAGCAAATATAGACAAATGAGACTATATTAAACTAAAAAGTTTCTCTGCAGCAAAGGAGACACTCAATAGATTGAAGAGATATACTGTAGAACGGGAGAAGATATTTGTGAACTATTCACCTGACAAGAGACTAATATTCAGAACAAGGAACTCAGACAACTGAACAGCAAAAACAGCAACAACCACAACAAAACCCCAAAGAATCCCATTAAAAAGTGGGCAAAGGATCTGAATACACATTTCTCAGAAGAGATACAGATGGCCAACAGAAATACGGAAAAAATGCCCAGCATCACCAATTATCAGAGAAATGCAAATCAAAACCACAGTAAGATATCTGACCCCAGTTAGAATTGCCACTATAAAAAAGATAAAAACTAACAGATGCTGGCAAGGATGCAGAGCAGAGGAAACCCTTAGACACTGTTGGTGGGAAGGTAAATTAGTACAGCCATTATGGAAAATAGTACAGAGGCTTCTCAAAATACTATAATAGCATTACCATACAATTCAGCAATCCCACTTCTGGGTATTTATCCAAAGGAAAGGAAATCTGTATATTAAAAAATGCCTGCAGCCGGGCTCGGTGGCTCAGCCTGTAATCCCGCGCCTTTGGGAGGCTGAGGTGAGTGGATTGCTTGAGCCTGCGGGTTCGAGACCCGCCTGGGCAAGCAAGACCTCATCTCTACAATAAATCAAAAAAATTAGCCGGGCGTGGTAGCGTGCGCCTGTAGTTCCAGCTACTTGGAAGGCTGAAGTGGAAGGATCGCCGGAGCCCAGCAGGTCGAGGCTGTGGTGGCCGGGAACGGCCACTGCACTCCAGTCTGGGCTACAGAGTGAGACTCCAACTCAAAAAAAAAAAAAAAAGAAACCCCAGAGAGATCTCTTGCTCCTCCTGTTATGTGTGATTATAGCTAGAAGATGACCATCCATGAACCAGGAAGCTGAGTAGACCCTCATCAGACATGGAATCTGCTGGTGCCTGCTTTTGGACTTCCCAGTTTCTGGAACTGTGAGAAATAATTTCCTATTGTTTATAAGCCCACCCAGTTTATGATATTTTGTTATATCAGCCTGAACAGACACCAGTATGATTCTTAGTGTGATCTATACACCACATCATTCCTATCATCTGAAAGCTTATTAGAAATGCAAATTCTCTGGCCCTACCTCAACCTACTGAATTAGAAACTGAGGACTTGGGTGTGCTCTGCAAGACAGTTGCCCAGTCCAAACCCTTATTTTCTAGATGAGAAAATGAATCCCTCCTCCCTAAGTGCCTGATACCCCTAAATTGATACTTGGCTAGGTTGAAGCCAAGTTAACTTTTCTAATGCAGTGTTTTGAGATTGAGGGATTAGAACAAATACCAGTGGAACCACTTGTCTTAGTCTTTTCATGCTGCTATAACAGCATACTGAATACTGGCAGTTGAGTAATTCATAATGAACAAAAAGTTATTGGCTCACAGTTCTGGAGGCTGGGAAGCCCAATATCAAGTTGCTGGTATCTGGCAAGGACCTTCTTGCTGCATCATCACACTGTCTACGTCATCACCTAAACACTTCCCACTAGGTCCCCACCTTCCAACACTGTCACACTGGGGATTAAGTTTCCAACACATACATTCTGGGGGATACATTCAAATCCCCAGAAATACCACTGTAACCAAATATTTGCTAGATGTTACACTTTTTTGTAAATACCTCTCACTTCAGCATAGGCATTCTTAGATCTTACAGATTGTTCTGATAGTTAAAGGTGGGCAGGGTGATGTTGCAGAGAATACAGGAGGAAGAGTCAAACTGGAACAAGGAGAATGGTTAGGATGTTGCCATAGTCACTGAACACACACCTGATGATGGCCTGAGCTGTGCTGAGGGTAGTGGAAATGGAGGGAAAAGGACAGATTCAAGAAATAAAAGGTAAAAAAGAAGGAACAGAGTTTGGGAGCTGATTGAGAGGACTTGGCTTGAAGATGGCAATCTGAGTACCTGAGATTTAGCAATAGATTATTCAGGGAACACGAGTAGAGCAAAGCAGGGCAAGGCCAGAGGATGGAAACCAGAGGAATACCCAGACTTAAAGGAGTGACAGATGCTATTGTAATTGTTTACAATAATCATGTTTTGCTTTTGTTTTTAAAATGAACCAACAACAGCTGGGTATGGTGGTTAATGCCTGTAACCCCAGTATTTTGGGAGGCCAAGGCTGGAGGATTGCTTGTGTCCAGGAGTTTGAGACCAGCCTGGGCAACATAGCGAGACCTCATCTCTACAACAACAACAACAAAAAATCTTTAGGCATGGTGGCATGATCCTGTCCTAGCTACTCAAGAGGCTGAGGCAGAAGAATTGTCTGAGCAAGGAGATTGAGGCTGTGGTGAGCCATTGCATTCCAGCCTGGGCAACAGTGTGAGACCCTGACTCAAAAACAAAATCAGGCCGGACTTGGTGGCTCAGCCTGTAATCCCAGCACTTTGGGAGGCCAAGGTGAGTGGATTTCCTGAGCCCGCAGGTTCAAGACCAGCCTGGGCAACTTGGTGAGACCTTGTCTCTACAATAAATAAAACATTAGCTGGGTGTGGTAGTGCATGCCTATAGTTTTTGCTACTTGGAAGGCTGAGGTGGAAGGATCGCTGGAGCCTAGCAGGTTGATGCTGGGGTGGCCGTGAGTGTGCCACTGCTTTCCAGCCTGGGTGACAGAGTGAGACTCTGACTCAAAACAAAACAAAACAACCCCCCCCCCAAGCCACAAACTAAACAACAACAGTAAAGAGGGAGTGGGAGTAGCCAGCAAGATTGGAGGTGAATCTAGATGACCAGTGCCTTAAAAGTTGAAAGAAAATATTGGTTTTTCTTTTTCTCCTTTCCTTTCTTCTATGTTCCTTATTTTACTTCTTTGTTTCCTTCTTTTTTTTTTTTCAGATGGAAGAGTCTTGAGCTTCTAAATGTCAGTTAGAAAGAGCTTGTAGAAAGGGGAAGATTACAATAGAAAAAAAAGGGGGGTAATTGGTAGATTGCTGTCCCTGACAGGGATGACAGAGTACAGATAAAGAAGGAAATAGACAAGAGGAAGGGTCCCACCTTCAAAGTGACAGGAGGGAAGGAGAGTGTAAGGACAGACCAGGTATCTTGGCAGGACATGGAGGGAGTTCTCATTTTGTGAAGCAGGACCTCGGGCCATCTGCTGAGAGTGAGGAGAAAGGGTAGACTTGGACATTTGGGAGACATGGTAGGGTACTCAGGAACTATTTATGGATGGATGGATGGATGGGTAGATGATAGAACAGGAGGGAGGACCGACTTGGGAAATGTGAATAGATTGTGAGGTCTCGCTGGAGATTACCTGTGTATGTCTGTGGCTGACTCACAGCGTCTCAGCGTACATACCCCTGTGCGAACCAGAGGAAGGAGAGGCACGTGGAAAGCCTGGCGGAGGAGAAACAGTGGCAACAAGGACTGCTCCCCGCCCATTTTCTGTAATATGTGATAGTCTGGGGCATAGAATCTTAGAGTGGGACATGGTCCTAAGAGGTCTTGGGCATCCTTGAGTCAGCCCCCTCATTTTACAGGGGAGGGAACAGAGAACTTGCTCAAGGTCATTAAGATGGTCTCTATCAGAACTGCCCCTTGAATGCTGGTCTTATACTTCCCAGATAAGTCCACCTTTTAGGAAGGTGAGATGAAGGTGCAGAACAAACACACTTGGCGGGAGAGGAGTGTTGAAGAGATGGAAGGATGCCATGAGAGGAGGGGTGGCGTGGAAGGAGCAGATAATCCTTCACCAACCGTGTTAGCCCTTGTGGCACGTGACTTCATCTTTAAGACTCTCAGTATCTGTATGTGTAAACACACCTGCCATTCTGTTATGTGAGAGACAGTAGGTGTCAAGTTCCTGTTGCAAAAGCCATCCTCAATGGTAATACGAACTTTACAGTTTCACAAGGGCTGTTTCTGATCGAATCTCAAAGCTCCCTACTCCAGTGGCCGAAAATCTGTTCTAAAATAACATCCAGTGGAAAAAGAAAGATGCAGTTAACTCTTTGTCCTGGGGTTTTGTTCAGAACTTGACGGGCTTTACAGAGCGCTCCCAAGAACTTGGTGGCCCAGGGAAGTTTTTATTGGTCCAGGCACGTGGATTCAGTACCAGCACTTAGCAACAGTCTCTGCCTCTTGCTTTGGAAAGCAAACAAAAAGGGAAGGCTGCAGTCAGATACACTCACAAGGGCAAATCCCCATGACAGCCTGTCCACAAAGAGCTGTGGGAAAGATGAGCTACTGCCATCCGCCTCAGTGAACTCCAATGAGAAGGCGACAAAGGAAAGGGAAGGGGTAGCATAGGGGCTTGTCAGTTCTGCCTCTGAAAAGCAGTTCAGCTTCCTCCTTCCTCTCGATTCCCACTGCCCACTACTGCTCTTCTCGTCATTGTGCCTGGGCTATTATAGCTGCTTTCTCATTCATCTCCCTGTCTTTGGTCTCTCCACCTTTAACTGACTCTACACTGTGACTGTCAAAGATCTGCATTTTTCTTTTCTTTTCTTGTAGCTGTTGACCTCACATTGCCAGATTGATCTTTCTAAAGCGCAGATCTGATCTCATCATCCCTCTATTTGAAATCTGCCAGTACAGTTTGTGTTATACCCCACGTGAGTATTTCTCCCTGTAAACTGGTCACTTGCCTGCCTGGTGGTCTCCCCATCACACTCCTGGCTCCTGGAAGGCAAGAGCTGTGTCCAGGCACTCAAGAACCCCTGATCACCTTATCATGGGCTATTTGGTGCATTGCTGTCTCCGATCCAGCCACACTAATAATATTCACTCGATTCCTGAAAAGCTTTTCCTCACCATTAAGTCTTCTCACATGTTTTCTTTGTCTAAAACATCATCCCTTTGATGTATCCTCTGGCTAACTCCTCGTCCTCATTTTAGACAGCATTCCCTCAGGAAGCCTTCGTGGACTGCCAGATGAGGCTGGTACCCCAGCCTTCTCCCCAGAGGTAGCCTGATAAATCCCACAACCTGGACTAATGGCACTAACGATGTTTTGCTGCCAGTAGGTACATTGCATGATAAATAACTAAATTGAATTTGAAAAATATCTCTTTTTGTTTTTAAGTGGGAGTGTCACTCTGTCACCTAGGCTAGAGCGCAGTGGCACACTCACGGCCACCCCAGTGTCGACCTACTGGTCTACAGTAATCCTTCCACCTCAGCCTTCCAAGTAGCTGGAACTACAGGCATGCACCACCACACCTGTCTAATTTTTGATTTATTGTAAAGACGAGGTCTCACCAAGTTGCCCAGGCTGGTCTTGAACCCGTGGGCTCAGGCAATCCACTAGCCTCAGCCTACTAAAGAAAAATATCTTTTTTTTTTTTTTGAGTTGGAGTCTCACTCTGTCGCCCAGACTGGAGTGCAGTGGCCGCTCCCGGCCACCGCAACCACGACCTGCTGGGCTCCGGCGATCCTTCCGCCTCAGTCTTCCAAGTAGCTGGAACTACAGGCGCACGCTACCATGCCCAGCGAATTTTTGATTTATTGTAGAGATGAGGTCTCGCCAAGTTGCCCAGGTGGGTCTCGAACCCACGGGCTCAGACAATCCACTCACCTCAGCCTCCCAAAGGCGCGGGATTACAGGCTGAGCCACTGAGCCCGGCTAGGAAAAATATCTTAACCGTGCCAATTTTGAAGTGCAAATTCTAAAGGAGAACATGACAAGACAAAATGTAAAGATAATATTTTGTCTTAACTTTTCTAAGCAAATATAGTGTTTTGATTCAGCATTATCAAATTATTGGTAAATTAACACCTTCTATTTTTTTCCTCCTGTTTGAGTGTTAGGCTGAATAATTTTCTTTGTGTTTCTTAATTATGGTTTAAATTAACTTTATTTTGGAGAAAAAAGTGGTATATAGTCAGCATTGAGAATTCTCAGAAATGGAATTAATAAGGAAAACAATGCTGAAATACTTGCACTACGGTTGTAATATTTCTGATAATCTACCTTATTTAAGTATGTACATATTTTTATATAATGAAATTTGTTAAAAATTTTACCAAAGTGAAGTTTCATTGGTAACACATTCAGATGAATAATTTGAATTTTGCTTTTGCATCTTCTGTAATTAGTAGAATGTCTTATAAAAATCCACTTGAATTAATTGTATTGAAAGAGGAAATATAGCCAATAAACTTGAAATCTTTTGTTTTGTTAAGTAGTTACATATAATTTACATAATAAAAAAAACTATAGTACCTTCTCCTAAAGGAAAAGAGAGTTGCCAAATACTAGAGAATAATCATATCACATTGGCTTAAGGATTATGACACCAAAAAAAAAAAAAATTAAATATCATTAGAACTTTGAAAACTTTTGGTCAAGGCAAATTAAATAAATAAACTTTTAATTTTTTTTTGAGGAGGTACATTTCCATGGCCCAAAATTCAAAAGTTACAAAAGAGTAACTGAAAAATCTCCCTCTCAACAGCAATTTCTCTTTGGAGGCTGCCATCATTTTGGTTTCTTTTTTGTTCTTGCAGAGATGTTTTATATGCAAATATTCAAATATGTTATCCTTCCCTTCTTTTGCACACTAATAATCATACCTTTTCTCACCTTTTTTTAACCTAACAAAATACTTTGCTGATCATTTTCTAACAGTACAATGCAGATCTTTCTTACTCTTTTTTAAATGTCTAAACAGTAATCTACTGTATATATACACCATAAATCACCCATGCTCTTTCCCAAGGTTGGACACTCAGGTTATTTCCATTGTTTTGCCACCATAAATCACACTTATTATAGACCAATCTTGTGCAGACATTATTTTGCATAGATGTGGGTGTTTCTAAAAGATAAGTGGTTAGAAGTGAATTACTGGGCAAGAGGTCTACACATTGGTGATTTTGATTATTACAATTGTCGCACTGTCTATCATAAAAGTTGTACCAATTTACTTTCTTTCTAGCAACAGCTAAAGTTATCAGAACATACTAATGCAAGTAAATTTCACTTTGCTTTTAAGAAACAGCATTGTTCATTCTGAAGACATTTAACCAACAAAATCATCCCTATTCTTTTGGATAGAAAGAAGATATCCATCAGAAGTCTACCTACCAACTACCAGAATTGTAATTTTTCTTTGCTGATGCTATCAAAGGTTTCAATCATTTTAGTTTAATGACTGATGTGTTGGTGATATATACATATAAATGTTGGGATACATTGCAATTATCCAGGTATATTATACATGTGTGTAACATACATAATGTATATTATACACTATTACATTCCTGAAGAAATATACACCCAAGAGATGTTCTTTGGAAAAAAGAGAAAGAGAATTATGAGGTTAAGTGTGATGGGTACAGATATTATTGTGATGTTGTTTACACCCTTTGCATTTTCTTCAGTTCTATGTAATTATTTTCTGTAACTGACATGAGCGGTTAGGAAGGTGGTCCTTAAATTTTGCTACATAACTGACAGAATGGAATATTTCCATATACATTATTGGAACAGATCATCTTCTCATTCAGACTTTTATATCATTTCATCCTCTTTGGTTATGGAGGGCCGGGTATACTGTGCACTCACATTCCAACCAGACTTTTTTTTTTTGAATCGGAGTTTCACTCTGTCACCCATGCTGGAGTGTAAATGATCACAGCTCACCACAGCCTTGAACCTGGGCTCAGGCGATTTTTCCCTTTTAGCCTCTCGAATAGCTGGGACTACAGGTGCATGCTACCACACTCAGCTAATTTTTCAACTTCTATTTTTATTTTTTTGTAGAGACAAGGTCTCACTATGTTGTCCAGGCTTCTCTTGAACTCCCACCTCCGCCTTCCAAAGTGCTGGGATTACAGATGTGAGCCACTGTGCTTGCCTCCAACCAGACTTTTAAAGAAAGTTTCACTCGAGTTGAATACTTACTTTCTATTCTACTTGAATTCTTTGCAAGAACAATTTAGTTTGTTTGACTATGTCTTCTTGGTTATTAACCAAGAAGGTAACTTGGTTTACCTAAGTGTTCACCTCCCACGCACTACCCCCTTGAATTATATCGGTTGCACCAAAATCATTTTCCCCCTCTGATTCCTTCCTGTTTCATCTATATAATACTTGATACCAACCAGGATAAGTGTAGCAGTGTTGTTATCAGCTGGTCTACCATCCGTGAATGTGTAGTGATTCAAAGTGCTTTCCACTAGGTGGAGCAGTTTTACTTTAGGGAGCCCGTTGACCTGGGCCTCTGAATTTTGGCTGTGAGAAAGGATCTGTTCCCGGCCTCTATCCCTGGTAAGATGGAGGTGAGGTGGAGTGGAGTGGAGTGGGGCACAGTTGAATTCGAACTGCCACATCCAAGTCTCATTTAACTACTGATCATGGTGGAGTTGAGTGTTTCTGGTCTCTTAACCTCATGCGGAAATAAGCTCAACCCTAACCCTGTGGTCTGGGTTGAATTTTCACATGTTGCAGTCCTAACCAGTACGTCAGAATGTAACCTTACTTGGAGACAGGGTCTTTGTAGAGGTAACCCAATTAAAACGCTGCCCTATCCAATACAACTGATGTCTTTGTAGATGAGAAGATTTGGACACTGCATAGAGGGAAGACGATGAGAAGGGACACAGAGTGAAGACAACCATTTGCAAGTTAAGAAGAGAGGCCGGGAACAGATCCCTTCTCACAACCATTAGAAGGCAGCAACCCTGCAGACACCTTGGTTCTGAGCTTTTGGCCTCCAGGTGTGAGACAATAAGACCTGTGGTGAAAGCCTCACTTTATGGGACTTTGTTTAGGCAGTCCTAGCAAGCGAACATGCAAATTCTCATTTTGGGATAACTTAAACAAGCTGGGTTTAAGCATGGACCTATACTGAGAGAAATGGTGTCCCCACAGAAAGTGATAATTAACAACACGGACCAGATGACAGTTTAAAGACATTTATTCTAAGAGGATACACTTTAAGTACCCTCACACCATTTAGAAGCCCCTTTATATAGAAACAAGTGGCATGTGTATAACCCGTATCTCTCAACTGCTTGAGGAACACAGATGGAGGCTTCTAAGGCTTCATCAACTCAATACTGGAACATCTTACTTGGTTAGTTGTGATGAGTGCAACCATGAGAGAAAGCTGTTTGTGTAAAGGCAGGAAAAAATGGTGACTGTGTAGACGTTAGTGTTTGTGTGACAAGACACACAAATACACAGCTATGTGAGAGAAGCGTTTGTGTGTGGGTAGAGGGATGTGAAAATGTGTGTATGGTACACAGAAAAAGGAATGAGAAGAGTTGGGCCTGTAAGAAACAGGACTGTAGGTACAAAGAGAACATAGGTATCAAGAAGAGAAACGTTTATGTGATAAGGTGTGTGTGTGTGGGTATGTGAGAGAGTATGTGAGTGTGTGAATGTGTGAGCGTGTGTGTGAGTATGTGGGGGAGAAAGAATTATGGTGTTTGTGAAAAGAAACACATGTTGAGTGATACGGAAATATGTGAAAAAGAGCCATGTGTATATTTGAAGCATGTGTGCTGTATGCATTAAGGACGTAGATGTGTGCTTGCACAATCAACACATCTTGCACACACACAGACACACAAAGGGGTAAATGTGTGTGAGGATGTGTATGTGTGAGGAAGCAAAAAGAGAGAGTGTGTGTGTGTGTGTGTGTGTGATTCTTTAGATAATGCTGGGCAAAGACACTAAGGTGCCCCGGAGCCATGTCTAATTGCCTGGTTGACCCCCTGACCTCTTGGGGAAGGCCTCTGCTCACTGAATGGGCTTGGAGACTGACAGCTCCTTTGCAGGTTTCATGTTGGCCACCAAAGTTTTTTAGTTTGGCCCCATTCTTGTCAACATTTTAAACCAGGCTGATTCAGCTCATTTAAGAGAAGAATATCTTGAAATTACTTTTTCAAGTTTTGGTTCAAGTTCAATAAAGACATAAAATAAGTGGGTCAGGTTCAGTTGCAGGAAAAATAATTCTAGTCATTTGTATTTGCGTGTTGGTGTTTAAATTGGTGAAGTAGGAGCAGGGAGATGATTCCTTAAGCAAAAAAAGTAATAAATGACCTTTTCACTGATTTTCATTTATTAAAATTCTTGGTTGGTTAAAGTCTGTGCATTTCTAAAATTCATCATAGATCTTCAAAAATAGGATTAAATGATTTCCCTCAAAGTCATTGTATTAACTGGCTAAGGCATAGGACATAATCCTAAGAATTTTTTCCTAGGAGTAACATCATGTTCACTTTGATTTTTCTTGTGAGCCAAATTATATTTTTGTCTTTATTGAAAGACAATTGTCTTTTTAATGAAAGTCATTTTTGGAATGACTTTCTTCTGTAGCAGGGGTGGGCAATCTACCCATGGGTCATGGGCCAAATCGAGTCACATGGCTGTTCTTTGTTTTTGTTGTACAGCCCATAAGCTAAGCATGCTTTTAATACAGGTTATCTTTCAAATGGTTTTCTAAACATTTAGCCTCAGTTTTGCTTCCCTGTTGGCAAAGCCTAAAATACTTCTTGTCCTTTAAGAAAAAGTTTGCTGACCCTGTTCTGTGGATTTTTTCCCCCCTTTGGGTTGGAGTCTCACTCTGTTGCCCAGGCTGGAGTACAGTGGCATGATCACAGCTCACACAGGCTCAACCTCCCAGGCTCAGGTGATCCTCCTGCCTCAGCCTCCTGAGTAGCTGGGACTACAGGCACATGCCACCATGCCGGGCTATTTTTTTTCATTTTTGTAGAGATGAGCTCTTGCTATGTTGCCCAGGCTGCTCTGGAACTTCTGGGTTCAAGCAATCCTCCTGCCTCAGTCTCTGAAAGTGCTAGGATTATAGGCATGAGCCACTGCACCCCGCCCCTCTATGGGATTTTATCTTATAAGATGTAAGAAGGAAAAGATGTAAGGACATTTTCTTACACGGATTACTGGTTTAGCAATTGCAGTACTTAACCCAAAACAGGGAGCTAACATCTTGGCTAATGTTAATTCAACATAGTTATTCTGTACATGTTTTTACTGAAGTGGTTGAAATGGACCATACCCTAGAAACACAAATGCAGCTTAAGAATGCTCACTGCAGTCTTGTTTATAATCTTGAAAAACTGGATCAACTCAGTTGTCCATCAACAGAAGAATGTCTATATAAATTTTGCCATGCTTGTACAATGGAATACTATTTAGCAGCTAAAATGAATAAACTAGAGGGATAGATATGATCAGATGGATCTTACAAATGTAATCTTGAGCAAAACAAACTGATGGGGTTATAGAATGAAACAGTATGATGACACGTAGAAAGTAAGCTGGTAGGCTGGGCTCGGTGGCTCAGCCTGTAATCCCAGCACTTTGGGAGGCCGAGGCAAGTGGATTGCCTAAACCCACGGGTTTGAGACCAGCCCGGGCGATTTGGTGAGACCTCTTCTCTACAACAAATCAAAAATTAGCCGACTTCTTGGAAGGCTGAGGCAGAAGGATTGCCAGAGCCAGCAGGTTGATGCTGGGGTGGCCGTGAGTGTGCCACTGCGCTCCAGCCTGGGCAACAGAGTGAGACTCCAACTCAAAAAAAAAAAAAAAGAAAGAAAGAAAGAAAGAAAACTGGCAAAAAAGCTGTATATGGTTTATGAACACATGCATATGTAGTAATGATATAAAATCACATATGAAATGCTTTAGAAGAGTACTGGGGATGAGGTGGGGAGGGCTGCCCAGGGGCTTTAACTGAATTTCTTTCTTTTCTTTTTTTAAATTTTCTTGAGTCAGAGTCTCACTTTGTCACCCAGGCTAGAGTGCAGTGGCACAGCCTGCTCATGGCCACAGCAGCCTCAACCCGCTGGGCTCAGGTGATCTTTCTGCCTCAATCTTCCAAGTAACTGGAACTACAGGTGTGCGCCACCATGCCGAGCTAATTTTATGATTTACTGTAGAGGCAAGGTCTCGCCATATTACTTAGGCTGGTCTGGAACCCTTGGGCTCAGGCAATCCAGTCATCTCTGCCTCCCAAAGTGCTGGGATTACAGGCATGAGCCACTGGGCTCGGCAACTGTATTTCTTTCTTACATAAACATTGGAAATAACTGTAACAAGATGTTATGATTGGCTGGCTCTTGACACCAGGGTTCATTAAGTTGCTCTCCCTAGTTTAGTGTTTGAAAATTTCACAAGAAAAGGCAAATGTGTGTGTTCGAAATATTTCATAATGAGAAGGGAAAATGTTGGTGCTGCCAGTGAGAGCATGCAGATCTGTGGCTTCTTTCAGGCAGGCTTTTACTGAGGACCTGTTGTGTGCTGGCATTTGCTGGGGGGCTGTACCCTTAGTGCCACCTTTCCAGCTTCCTGAATGTTCAAGGCGTTTTCAAGGGCACTGGCTGTTAGATAAGCCCAGGCCTCACTGGGGGTCCTAGGAATGAGTGGCAGGATGGGACAGGGCCAGTCTCCTGACTCCAGTTCTGCCTCTGGCTGCTTCTTGAAAACACAGGGGCCCCCTCTTTTGCTTAAAAAAAAAAAAAAAAGAAAAAAAGAAAAAGAAATCTCGAGTTCTCTTTGTTTCCTGTCTCAGCCTCCTCCAGTTTGGCTCTGCTTCCCTGTGCTCCATCCTGGGGTGGGGGGGAAGGGGGGAGAGGCACTTCTGCAGCAGCCACCAGCAAGGTCTGCAAAGACTTATTTCAGGTTTGTTCCTTTCTTCTGTCACTCATCTTTCGGAGGGACACTGGACCCAGGAAAAGCTGGTCGGGTTCCACCCTCAGGTACCCATCGATCCGAATCTACCTCCTCCTCTGCTAGTCTCAGGCAGGCCCCCTCGTGGGCCGCTCCCCGACCGTGGCTGTTGGAGACCCGTGTCCCCCCACTTCCTGCTGCTTGAGGCTGTAGGCAGCGGGTCGGGCTGTCAATCCAGGACCACGCACCCGTGGACTTCACGCTAGGCAGGACTCAGCCACGGTGGCCGAGGGTGGGGGCCCTCTGGGGCTCTTTGAGGGGGAGTCGTCGAGATACCTGGGCTCCTGTGCGTCGCAGACCTGCGGTGTTCACCCTGGGCGCCTCCGTCCCAAGCGACAAATTGACTTATTTCCTCCGAGGGTTCTTCCAGTTTGTCCAGATCACCTCCCATGCGACATCCTCTGAAACTGGAGGGGGCGTCCAGTGTGGCCCGGCGGGGATGTCGGGGTGCGTATGTGGGGGCGGGGGTCGGGACCGGGCCGCTGCAGGGAGGAGTTCCCCGGGAGGAGTAGAGAGAACAGCGACATTTCTGAGCGCAGACAGCGATCCCGGGTTCTGGGATCTCCGGGGCGGGGGTTCCTTTTTTCTTTCTGAAGATATCCAGGTGGGCGAGGGGCGGGACCTGGCAACCTCCATGGCAGGACCAGCAGGCGGCGGCTGCCCCTCACTGCGGTCTCTCTGCGGCGCGGGGACCCGGGCACTGGAGGGGGCGGCGGCGGGGGAGACGTCCTTGGCGGGGGAGGGCAGAGGGGTCAGGGAGGGCCGGCGAAGCAGGCTAAAACTGGGGCTCTGGGGCGGGGGCGTGAACCCCGGCGGAGGGTGCGAGGCTCCGCTGCGCCTTGTCACCTCCGCCCCTCGCCCCGAGCCGCCGGGTGTCCTGGTCCCGCGCCGCCCTCCCCCGACCCTTCCCCAGCCGAGGTCCCGGGGCAGCCGAGCCCCCCGCCCGGCCTTCCTCCGCGGCCGCCCCGAAGACCCGGAGAAGTGGACCGCAGGGGGCGGCCGGTGTCAGGGGTCGAGTCCTCCGCGCCGGCCGCGGCTCCGGAGATCCGGGCTTTGCCGAGCGCCCCCCACTCAGGCCGGGCCGGGGCGCAGCAGCCGGGAGCGCAGCCTGGAGCCTGGGGTGGCCTCCGACGGCGGCGGGTGATTGCGAGCCGGGCAGCGGCGGCCGGAGGACAAAGGGCGCGAGGTAAGAACGGACCCGCCGGGAGCGCGGGACGCGGGGCTGCGGAGCGGGCGGTCGGGCTCCGGGCGCCGCGCCGGGCGGGAACCCGCCTGGCCTGGCCGAGAGCGGCGCCCGGGCGGGGACCTCGGTCCGGTCTCGGCCCCACGGGGAGAGGAGCCGGGTGGGGAAGGGGTGCGCGGCTGGACGTGGGCACTTGGTGGCCCCGGTCTCGGGAAAGAGGCGCTGAAGTGTCCGGGTTCGGTTCTGATCCGGTTCGGTTCTGGGGGCGTGTTGGGACCTGGGTGCTGGGGTGTGTGTGTGTGTGTGTGTGTGTGTGTGTGTGTGAGTGTGTGAGAGAGAGGGAGAGAGAGAGCGCGCGCGAGAGAGACAGAGACAGAGACAGAGAGAGAGCGCGATCGCGAGCCTGGCACATGGTGAGCGCCCCATAGGTGAGAGCGATTGAAAGTGACAATGCTGGCACAGATCGTTAGTCATTCAAGGATGCGCGCGAGCGCGTGTTTAGCCGCCTCAGTCTATGTGTATAGGAGGTTGTTTGCAGCCCAAGGTGGCGGCCACATGTCCCGCAGCACTTGGGACACACGGGGGAAAATGGGGTGCCTTTCCTGAGAGACCCTGGGACGACCTTTGAGGGGCTACTGTACTTGGAGAGTCTGGTTCAGAGAAGGTAGGGGCTTCCTCACTGGACCCCAGTTTGGGTCCTGGCAACAAAGCCTGCTTCCCCGAAGTCCAAGAAGGGGTGTGTGTGTGTGTGTGTGTGTGTGTGTGTGTGTGTGTGTGTGGCCACGGCCACCAAGGCGCCGGCCGGATGGAGGCCGGGAGACCCGCCATTCATGCCGAAAGACGTTGGGCCATTTTGCTGTCAACCCTCTTTTGATCCCAGGTCATAAGGACCAGCAGAGAAGAGGAGCTACTTAGTTTGTATACTGAAGTTTTTCTTTAATAAACTTTTATTATAGAGTTAAGTGTTACCTCGGGGCTTGAAAGGCTTTTTATTATGCCTTTAAAACAATAAATGTGTAAATTTAACTCGAATAAACACTTTTTCCCCCCAGGGAGAGCACTTTAATTTCTGCATTTAACACTGGATGTTAGCGGATTGTGAGCTGTTTATAAATATAAATGTCTGGTCATGTCACCTAGCTTGCAGCACTTTGTAAGAAAATGTTACTGGGAGTTTTAAAGGCCAATTAGAATCTCACCTCTCACTATCGTCTTGGGTTTCTCAAATCTCTGGGTAGATGTACAGAATTGTTTACAAGCAACTCATTGCTTTCAGAGCACTGTTTCTGTTTCTGAGTGCTTACTCAGAAAGTTTGTTTCTAGGAAACAAAAACCACATTTAGAATGTGAAACAATTAAATGGAACACAGGTGAGAGATGTTTCTGCAAGTCTTTTTTCATCTTGAAATCTGGTTCATTTAAAGTTTGCAGTGTGATCTGTGCCATTTCAATTTCCAACAGCAGTGCATGAAGTATTCTTCTGTTTATTCAGGGACAAGTACTTTTTATGAAGTAGGAATTACGCTCAGGAGTCAGGCACAGTGGCTTGGTGTCACGTGACTATTATCCCAGCTATCCAGGAAGCTGAGGCAAGAGGACTGCTTGAGGCCAGGAGTTGGCGATCAGCCTGGGCAACGTAGTGATCCCCTTCTCTTAAAAAAAAAAAAGCCAGATGTGGTGGCCTATGCCTGTAATCTCAGCTAATTGGGAGCCTGAGGCAGGAGGATCACTTGAACTCAAGAGTTCAAGGCTGCGGTGAGTTGTGATTGCACCACTTCACTCCAACATGGGTGACAGAGCAAGAAAAACAGAAAGTAAGCTCAGGCCGAAACTGACCTTCCATCTTGGTTTTTCTTGTTATCGCAGATGGTTTAAATGGTTTATTTGTGGGTTAAAACAATTTTGATTCATGAAGCTAGCCAGTTGGACCAATGCCTGAAATCTTTTACTGGGTAGGTAATTAGAAGCTAAATTTTATATATTTGTATTTTTTATTGTCATTTTTTTTTTAAATTTGGAGTTTCACTGTCACCCAGGCTGTGGTGCCATGGCACACTCACAGCCACCCCAGCTGGACTGGACTCCGGCAATCCTTCTGCCTCAGCCTTCCAAGTAGCCGGAACTACAGGCATGCGCTACCGTGCCCGGCTGATTTTTGATTTATTGTAGAGACAAGGTCTCGCCAAGTTGCCTGGGCTGGTCCGAACTCAGGCTCAGGCAATACACTCGCCTTGGCCTCCCAAAGTGCTGGGCTTACAGGCTGAGCCACTGAGCCCGGCTGTATTGTCATTTTTAATAGGAGAGGTCAGAGCCTCATAGAGCCAGTCAGAGGTTTCTATGCTTAGTACAAAGTTGACTACTCTTTCATTTAGTAAGCAACTTACTGTACTTCTATGGCATTGTAGACATCCATTCTGGTACTACCATTTTACTTGACATTATAAACCCCCTTTATAAGAAAACTGTCCAGTTTGGAGATTCAACTTTTGAATTATTTAGAGATTCCATAGTGTTCTGAGGCAACCTCAAGTGGATTGCCTGAGCCCGTGGGTTCGAGACCCGCCTGGGCAACTTGGCGAGACCTCATCTCTACAATAAATTAAAAATAAATAAATAAATAAAAATAAAAGCAATGTTATGAGAAGAGGTCCATGTGTGACAGCTATGGGATTCTTCCTCTGAGGCACTGAGTAGACAACATTCCTCCCGGGGTTTCCTCAGAAGAGAGGGGACCTTCCCCGTGGGAATAAATTGTCCAGGGAACAAAATAGATGAGTTGTAGAGATGGGATAACGTCTTCCGCTCACTTCCTCTCATGGTCTAGAACAACTGTCCTGATTGAGAAATGTGGGCCCTGAAACATTTCTGGTGATGAGAACTGATCCGATCCCTGTGGAGAAGTGCAGTGACCAGCTAGAGACGAAGACACAGAAGAGACCTTAGGTCAGACCTCAGTCAACCATTTCTGGGAGGTGCCTGTCCTCGGTCTGCACAAATCACATGTTGCTGCATCTCTCTCTAGTGATATGTGTTTCTCAAATATTGTGAAGCTACCGGAAGCCACAAGTCTCATCTCAAAGTTAGATTATTAGGAGAAGATAAATGCATTTTGCTATTTGTATGATGGAACATGCAATGCAAACATAATCAAAACCTATTAAGAAGATAATCTCAGATTATCAGATATTAACTATTAAAAATATAGCATGAGCTGGGCTAGGTGGCTCAGCCTGTAATCCCGCGCCTTGGGAGACTGAGGTTAGGGGATTGCCTGAGCCCGCGGGTTCGAGACCCACCTGGGCAACTTGGTGAGACCTCATCTCTACGATAAATAAAAAAAGACAGCCGGGCATGGTAGCGCGTGCCTGTAATTACAGCTACTCGGAATCTGAGGCAGAGGGATCGCCGGAGCCCAGCAGGTCGAGGCTGCGGTGGCCGGGAGCGGCCACTGCACTCCAGTTTGGGCGACAGAGTGAGATTCCAACTCAAAAAAAAAAAATTTATAGTGTGACCTACAAAGTAATGTTAAACTTAAATAAATCCGTAATCAATTCTAGCAGGAGGAAACAAATTATCCACTTCAAAATCACAAGATGTATTCAGATTTGTAAAATTCTTTCAGACTTACTTAGTGCCACCCTTTAGGGAATTATTTACTCTCTCCATTCCTCAGTTTACCCACATGTGAAATTTGAATAATAACTGTATTTGACACATAGAGTTCTGGGGATGAGAGATGAGTATACATATATAACACAGAACAGCACCTGGCATATATAATATATTAACTACTCAATACTTCAGTTGCTCTTTTAATTGCTGTTTTTGTTATTGTTACTATTGAACCTTTCAAAAACCTGCAGTGCACATGCAAAATTTTCATATTTTGGCTTCCTTTCCCTGGTGCATTGTAGATTGTACAAGGCGCAAGGAACTTTGGTTTCTTGGCATCCACGCTGGAGCGTAATTATGCATTCCATACTAGATTTGGCTACATAATGAAATCCAAATTATTAATAAGACAAAAAATGCCCCATGTTTCTCATTAAACATTGTGGAAATCCTGATACACACTATAATACATAGGATAGGTGTAGCTATGAGACATTTCAGTGGATTCAGTGGATTCCCAGTCACACGTTCTTGAATACACGCTCAAGTTCTAATATTCCTTACTGTTCCCTAACTACCTTAATTGAAGTGACTTGCTCTGGATTAAGTCTAGAGACTAACCTCAATCAAGGTATGTAAGAGCCTCACCGGTAATTTAAACATCCTAAGGAAGCGCTCGCTCATTCAGGAGTGAATGTTAGAAACTCCTCTTAAGGATTCTGTTAGCTTTCTGCCTTGTGCTTTTGTTTAGGGACCTTGGACTTGAGACACAAAAGCAAGCTTGAATGCTCACCTGACCAGGACTTTTAAGTCCTTTCTTGCATGATGCAGAAGAGAAACAGCATTTAGTGCGTTTTCGTCTTCTCTAGGAGGTCAAATTCTGTAACGCTTACATTTATTGTTATTAATGATGTAGATTTTTATTCAGTAAATATCTAATATGCACTAGACATGGAATGAAGTGCTTTACATAGATTTAATTTAAATTTTAAAAACTGAAAAATAAGTTTAAACTTGTTGCCACTTTTACCACATCATACAGCTAACACATCACTGTGAAGACTCTGAATAAGTATTTTCTGACCATAAAACTATACTCAATCCACTTGAAGACTACATTCCTTGCAAAATAAAAAAAAAAAAAAGCTATGGAACTGCAGGCACTAAGTTACGTGGCAAAGATGCAGAAAAGAGTAAGAACGCATCTCTTTCATGAAAAAGCTGAAGTCCATATATAATTCTATCCAAAAAAGTCTACAGATTCAAGTGTTACCTCCCAGGCGATCACACAAGAACAATGTGTCTCTTGGACGCCTTGAGGAAACCATTTAGGTATTTGTAGGGAGGCTGATCAAATGATAGCAAATGTCTAATAACTTGGTTGCATTAGAATTAACAGAGAAGACTTTTTTACATCCTTGTTGAGGGACTGTTTAGGGACTTATAATACTTGCTTTTTGGTGTTACTATTGCTTATTTCATAATGCAATTTCTGGCTGACATCTTTTTTTTTTTAATGCCAGTACTCGCCTCTTAAATGTTCTTCATTTTTTCCTTCCTCTGTTTTTTCAAGGGTAAACCCAGGGTGAGTTCGAGCTCTGAAGTCTACTAAAACAAGAATAACTACAACATGTAAATTATCCTTCTTTCTCCCTGTCAACTAAATAGGCATGGTTTTATAAGCAGAGTTTAATCCAAAAAACAGATGTAGTTTTTCCTTAAGATACAAAATACAGCCAACTGGCAGGCCTACCTAGTGGGGGGGGGGGGGGGGGGGGGGGGGGGGGGGGGGGGGGGGGGGGGGGGGGGGGGGGGG
>CAUYQG010038101.1:0-12450 GCA_963574415.1 Tarsius wallacei | reverse complement strand
GACTCTCCTACGTTCCTCCGGAAGTAGAGTGTTGGAAAGGATTAGGTATATATCATGGAAAGTAAGGCTGTAGGATTGGATGAGGTATTGAAACTCTTTAATGTAGGTGGCAGGATTAGTCGTGTATGATCCAAGGCATTTTTCTATTTGTGAGAGGTCTGAGATAGAGAAGGGAACATGCACCTGAACAATACCCTCTGCGCCCGCTACTACATGGAGGAAGCGAGAACGACCAGTTGGTCTTGGATCGGGTTACCGGGGGACTGCATGGGGGAGTGGTTGGAAGGGGAGGGTACAGAGGTTGAGCTGCTGGAGCAGAAGTAGGTGGAGCAGAAGGGGAAGGTGGGGGCGGGGGAGCCCGGGGCTGTCTGTAAAGACGGGGCTCATCTGCAGGGTCAAAGTCTGAGACAGGAGAGGAGGGAGCAGGGAGGGGGTTCATAGTAAGGGAAGGGTTAGGGTTTGGAGGAGGAAGCACAGATGCATGTGGGTCAGTGAGAGGAAGAGAAGTTGTAGAAGAGGTGGCGGATGCTAGCATGAGCTGGGGGTGGAGGTTGGAGGGATCACAATTAAGGCAGAGGTGGGGGTGTTCATGGAGGAGAGAAAAAGACTGAACATAAGGAATCTCTACCCACCATCTTGAACGCTCACAGAAATTTTATAGGTCCCGGATGATATCGGGATTTAGGAACCCTAGAGGGGGCCACTGGTTTTGGTTATCTAAGGGATATGTTGGCCAATCCTGTGTGCAGAGGTGAATTAGGCATTTGGGTTTGATATCGGGGGTGAGTGAGAGTGTAGAGAGATTGTTTAAGAGGCATTTAAGAGGGGAATCGGCCGGCAGGGATGACGAGCCTCCCATGGCGGGACAGGCGGACTAGATGGGGCATCCCCTGAAGAGTCGGCTGTCCAAGGAATGTGGCTGTGGCAAAGTCTGTCATCACAGAGGTTTGGCACAACCAGGGTTCTCCTGGAGAACCGAGGGGTCAAGGCACCTAGCGCTAGGAATTTTTAAAACAGACAGAGAGCACTTGACCGAGCGGCAGGTGGGGAGGGTGCTCGAAATTCCTGCCGGTTGAGCAGAAACAGAAGTCCCACAGGGTCCGCTATGGGCCAACAGACATGAGAGCCTTTAAGGTCCGCTGTTGCCAGACAGACGTGGGAGCCCTGGGGGAGTGGGAACCCTATGGAGTCCGCTGTAGGCTAGTAGACGTGGGAGCCTCTGAGGTCCGCTGCTACCTGACAGATGTGGGAGCCCCTAGGGTCCGTGAGAGATGGAACAGAGGAGGGAGCCTTTTAGGGTCCACTGTGGCCATGAAGGCCGAGGCGGGGTGTGCTCCCCCTTGCCAAGGGGCTGGAGGGGCTGGATCCTGAGGTCAGTTCCCTCAGGTGATCCCTGGCAAGTTTCAGGCGTCCTTGTTGTGGGGGGGGACTTACCTATCCAATGACCGCTGGTGGATGTGGCTCAGGTGTTCAAGAGGGTGGGGAAGGTCCGGGAGGGTTGGAGTAGTCACCAGCGCCAAATCAGGGTCTCGCCCAAGGGCGAGAGAGACTCACACAAGAACAAGAGAAACCCGATCCGAGTCACAGCACCAATGAAAGAACTTGGGCACCAGTAACTCCACACCCGTTGGGGACCAAGAGATTTATTAAAGTGGTGGCTACAGAGCTAGAGGGAGAGAAAGAGAGAGAGTTATGCAGGGAGACAGTTGTATTTATTAGTTTAGCGAGGGCAGGAAAAGGTCATGCTAGCATTCTATTGGGTAGAGCAGAGTGGAAATAGGGTGGGTCAAAGTTGTGTTACATTACTATTGGAGGGTACTACAGGGCTGATTTGTCATAGAAGGAGATTGTTGGCTCGCAGGTTTGAACTTCGTGCGCGGGAAACCGTACAGGGGGAAGCCGGAACTTAGGGCCTTTGTTGTTTTCATGTGTCCCTGTAGTGTTCAGCGCCATCTTGGGGGGGGGGCTTCTGACTGTTCCCTGCGCCCTTCAAGCATTGCATGCCCATTATGACTCAGTACTGGCCTTTAACTCCTAGCCATTTTTCCATCTAACACCAGTGGTACTCTTCTCGTTCCAGCTACTCCCTGACAAGCATCTTTTCCCTTTCTCTCTCTCTCTCTCTCTCTCTTCCTCCCTCTTTCTCCCCTCCTTCCTTCCACTACCCATTCTCCAAACTTCCCCTCCCAGCAGAACTAAGATGAGTCCCACTGCAAAACATACCACATGAAGCTTCATCCCAAATGGATTTCCAGTGAATTAAGAAATAGCATAACTGAACATAACATTTCTTGTGTTTGCATTGAACTCATTAAAGCCCAGATTTCAAGTCTGGAAACATGGCAGACAGTAGGCAGTTAATAACTGCCTAAGGTTTGCACTGAACCCTAGTAGTAAGGAGATAACGTAGAAAGAGCATGCACTGTGGAGGCTGCTGGGAGACTTGGGAGTTAGAAACAACTAGACTCAAATCCCGGTTCCACCTTTTAATAGCTATCCAACTTTGAACAAGTTGTTCAATCCTTGTGAGCCTTAAGTTTTTGGTCTCTCAAATGGGAATAATAATACTTCTTTTTCAGAGTTGTGAGCATTAAATGAGGCAATAAATGCAAAGGAATGAATGTAATAACTGTAAAAAGAGTCTTGTTTTAAAAAAAAAAAAGTACTTCCCTCTCTTCTTCCTGATCAAAGTATTGATGGTTTCTTTTGATTTTGAGAACAGAGAGCTTAGTTTCCAGTTCCATTTCTAGAATCTTTCAATCAAAAGTGTAGCTTCAACTATGGGTATGGGGTATCTCTAGTTAGAGTAAGATGAAACCAATGTCAGATAAAGGACATGGAATCAGATGAAAAAGCCTGCTCAGGCTTTGTAGCACACCCCTCCCTAACTTTAGTCTTAACATGTCTACTTGTGATTAAAACCAACTACAAATCACCTCCTCTCTGAAGCTGTGTGTGATCCATCCTCCCCACTGACGGATTCATTCAAAGCTAATGTCCTTCTGAAACTGTATGATCCATCCTCCAGCCCACCACCACCCCCAAGTGCACCCAAATCCTCACATACTCAAGGCCCACAGTTGGCCCTGTGGAACTCAAGTACAGGAAAAGTCAAGCTTCCATAGTCTTGAGTTTCAAATCCCACAAATATTGTATTTTCAATTCAAGTTTGGTTGAAAAAAGTCCGTGTATAAGTGGACCCACTCAGTTCAGGTCCATGTTGTTCAAGTGTCAACTGTAATTGAATGCCCTCTGCCCCCATTAGACAACGTGGATAAAATGGTGAGAAAAAAAGAAATGAGCCCTGCCCTCCAGGAGTAATTACATATTTACAGATATACTTCTTCCATTAGACTCCAGAGTCAGGGCCAAGTATTCCTCATTCCAAGCTTGACATATAAATGTTTAAACAAAAATTTTGAATGAATGAGTGATTGGTTAATTTCAACACTTTATAAAAGTTGTGACTTTCTAAAAAAAAGAGAGAGAGAGAGAAATCAGATTTAGTTAGCTATGTTTTTTACTTTTAAAAACCAAGATGTTTATTTCTAATATATCCCTAGTTAACTGGCTTCTGACTAAGTTTGCTTGTGCTGCAGTAACAAAATACCATAGACTGAATGGCTTAAACAACAGGAATTTTGTTCTCACCGTTATGGGGAGTGAGACATCCAAAATCAAAGTACCAGCCAATTCAGTTACCAGTGAGGGCTCCATTCCTGGTTTGCAGACAGCTGTCTTCTTTCTTGCTGTGTCTTTACATGGTAGAGAGAAACAGAGCTCTTTACATGGCAGAGAGAAACTTTGCTTCTTATAAGAACACTAATCCCATTACAGGGACCCTGCCCTTATGACCTCATCTAAACTTAATTACCTTCCAAAGGCCCCATCACCACATACCATCACATTGTAGGTTAGGACTTCAACATATGAATTTGAGGGGACTCAGACATTCAGTTCATAAAAGCTGCAATTTTTCTTTATCCAAAGAGGGAAACTCGAGGTTTCCAGGGGAGATGTGTTTAAACAATTCACTTCTTTAAAATAAATTGTAAAAGGAAAGAAAAGGCCAGGCATGGTGGCTCAGCCTGTAATCCCAGCACTTTGGGAGGCCAAGGCGGGAAAATTGCCTGAGCCAGCGAGTTCAAGACCAGCCTGGCCAACTTGGCGAGACCTTATCCCTACAATAAATCCCAAAAATTAGTCAGGCTTGGTGGCATGCATCTGTAGTTCCAGCTACTTGGAAGAGAGACAGAAAGATTGCCTAAGCCCAGCCTGGGTGACAGAGTGAAACTCCAACTCAAAAAAAAAAAAAAAGGTTCCAGGGACAAAAATCATGTTTCACTGAAAATCAGAGCCAGGAGTGATGGATTCTAACATGAGCTCTCCAACAAACTATGTAAGATTTTGGTCAAGTTTCTTTACTTCCTTGATTCCAAAGAGAAGGGGCTGGAATAACTGACCCTTGGGCTCCTCTCCAGCTCTGCCATGCTGAGATTCTCATGGGTAGCTATCTTAAACATTATTTTTAAATTTGAGGGTCTCCTTTCCTCCCCAGTTGCTAATAGAGATTGAACAGAATTCCACACATTAAAATGATAGCTGTTTTCAGTGTGGCGATTCCTAAAAGATCTAAAAGTTGACCTTCCACACAACCCCACAAACCCCTACTGGGAATATACCCTGAAGAACTGAAATCACTCTATAAAAAAGATACCTGCACACATATGTTTATCGCAGCACTGTTCACAATAGCAACAACATGGAACCAACCATGCTGCCCATCAACAGAGGACTGGATTTAAAAAAATGTGGTACATATACACGATGGAATATTATGCAGCCATAAAGAAGAAAAAAATCATGAACTCAGCCGGGCTCGGTGGCTCAGCCTGTAATCCCAGCACTTTGGGAGGCCGAGGTGAGTGGATTGCCTGAGCCCGCGGGATCGAGACCTGCCTGGGCAACTTGACGAGACCTCATCTCTACAATAAATCAAAAATTAGCCGGATGTGGTAGCGTGCGCCTGTAGTTCCAGCTACTTGGAAGGTTGAGGCAGAAGGATTGCCGGAGCCCAGCAGGTCGAGGCCGCTGTGGCTGGGAGCGGCCACTGCACTCCAGTCTGGGCAACAGAGTGAGACTCCAACTCAAAAAAAAAAAAAAAAAATCACAGCAACCTGGATGGGCTCAGAGTCTATAATACAGAGTGATCTTTCACAGAAACAAAGAACTGAGTATCACATGTTCTCACTCATAAGTGCACCTTGAACAATTATCATAATACTATAAGAATGATTGGCAGTAATGGGAAACTGCTGGGAGAGGAGTGGGGAGGCGGGATTAGCAGTAGTGGGAATCTGCCTGGGGAAGGGAGGGACACCTTATCAGCAAGGGTACCTGCATAATGAACTTTTGTATACCCAACCCTGAATTGTACCCCACATCTTTAAAATAAAAAAAAAAATTTAATGATAGCTGTTTTCATTCAAGACTCCTCCATCCCTTAAGAAAGCAATTGTCCTCTACTCCCCTCCCTCTAACCCACCCCCCAACACGGGTTGCTGGGTCTCTAATTAAAACACCTAAAGTCCTACTGGAGGACTGTGATCACCTTATGCATTGAAAAGACAAAAACAGAAACCAAATTGAAACTCTTTCAGCAGGTACTAGAAAAACATGCCTAACTTCACTTATTTAGAAACGCCTTAAAAGTTTGTAGATGCTTATATTCAAGCATATGTTTAAAAAAAAAAAAAAACTCGACATCAAAATCACACAACTTCTCAATTTTTAAAAAGACTGAGGCTGAGGTGATCCTGCAATTGACATGCACTGTATTTCCTATTTTGAATTCTGCAAATGTGTGATTACAGCCAAGAAAGATGTACCCACAGAATCCTCAAAGAACAGAGAGCCTCTGCTTGAAGTCCTACTCTATAGAATATTCATGTTACTAGTTTAAGTTTCCTCTCTGTGTTTCTCTCAGATAAACTTAATCTCAACTGGGGATTTTAATAGAGGTAGATTGGTAATAAAAATTAAAAGGACTCTTCTCTTTCCCCCTGCTGTTTCCTATTAGCAGTGCATTACATTGTATTATGTTCTAATGTTTACTTAAAAGCACTCATAAATATTAGATGGAGACCTAAGCCATCAAGAGTGATGATCGCAAAATAATGAACAGTTGATGAGAAATTTGAAGAGAAAAAGTTTATGTAATTCTAACTCATATGTAGGTGGGCAGCCCAGCCTCCATTCAATGCAGTGTATGCTGTGAAATCACATGGGAAAGAAAAGTAGATGTATTCTCTTTTGCGCTGAACCCTACAGTTATTATTTATTTTTGCTGGAAGATGTTGACCCTGCAGTTATAAGTGGGAACTGTGAAATCAATAACAAAATTACAAATCAACAGGCAAAGTGTGTATCAGTAAAACAATCCACTCCTGAGTTTCCACCACCTGGCTGACTGAGGACCAGAGGCTTCCACATGTACTGTCTCAGACAATTCTCACAGCACTGTGAAAAGGCTGGATCATCTCCATTTTACAGGAGAAAGAACTAAGGTTAAGCAAATTCCCCAAGGTCACCCAGTTGGTAAATGATAAATACCAATTCTGGTGAATTCCTAAACTTGTGTGTGCTTTCTACACTATGAACAGGAAGCACAGGTGCCCCACTAAGGAGTTAAGAGGACACCCTGTACTGTGGACTGAATTGTGTCTCTCAACAGTCATATGTTAAAGTCTCCACCTCCAATGTGATTGTTTTGGAGACAGGACTTCTCTGAGGGTAACTGAGGTTAAATGAAGTCAGAGGGTGGGGCCCTGATTCAATAGATCAGTGACCTCCTTATGAGAGACACCAGAGAGTTTGCTGTCTCTCTCCAGGGGGCCCACAAATAAGAGGTCATCTGGGCACTCAGGAAGATGGTGGCAATCTGTAAGCCAGGAAAAGAGCCCTCACCAGGAACCAAGTCAGCCAGAATCTTGATCATGGACTTCTAGCCTTCAAAATTGTGAGAATATGAGTTTCTGTTTAAGCCAACCAGTCTATGGTATGTTCTTAAGGCAGCCCAAGCAGACTAAGACACCCTACAGATCCTGAGAACCCATTCACCTTTCTCCAATCTCATCATTTCTTCCCTCTGCTGTGGCATTGTCATTGGTCAACTGCCTATCCTGCCACTAACATGATCTTTTTAAAAGATAAAGCTAATCCTCACTTTTCCTGAAACATCTCCACTGATCTTTCTTTCTGTCTTTCTTTCTTTCTTTCTTTCTTTCTTTCTTTCTTTCTCTTTCTTTCTTTCTCCCGCCTTCTCTCTCTCTCTCTCTCTCTCTCTCTCTCTCTCTCTCTCTCTGTCTGTCTCTCTTTCCTTCCTTCCTTTCCTGCTTTCCCTTCCTTCTTCCCTTTCTTTCTTTCTTTTTTGTTGCCCAGGCTGATCTCAAATTCCTGGCCTCAAGCAATCCTCCTGCCTTGGCCTCCCAAAATGCTGGGATTACAGGTGTGAGCCATCATGCCTGATCAGGCTTCTTAACTGTCAAAAATAAATCCGTTCTCATAGGGTTTTCTATGTAATTGGAGGAAATCAGACAGAATGGGCATAAAATAGGAGCATAAAATTCAAACTCCAAATGTCCTGTCTCTAGGCCTTTCCACCTGCTGTTCTTGCTTAGAACACTCCTATATCTTCACCCACTTCTTCACTGTCACTGTTCTGTTCCTTTCTCAAATGCAACCTCCTCAAACAGGACTTCTCTAACTACTTACTCAAAATAATCTACCTCCCACCTCAAGAAACACTTTATCACCCTTTCCCCTTTATGTCCTTCATTGTCTTCATGATATCTATCAGTACCTGAAATGTTTATTTGCCCGTCTCTCACCCGAGGATGTGAGCTCCACAGGACAAGGGACTTCTCTTGCTCACTGTTATAATCCTGATGCTTTAAAAAGTTCTTGGGACATGGTGGATTCTTAACGAATACTCTTTGAGTGAATTAATGAGTAGGAAAATGAGTGCATAAGTGAATGTGCTTCTCTTTATTACTGATGTCTGCTTTATCAAATGTGAAAACTTGCTGAGACAAGTTTCTGCCTACTCTTTAACTATCTCTGCAAATGTAGTACATGATGCCTTAGCCACGACAGAACCCATATTTTTCACTTCACTACTCACTTCGATAGACAATATGTCAAAACAGGTCGTTTGGACACTTTTGTGGTTTATAGGGGAAAAGGTCTCAGCAGAACTTTAACATGTTGAGCCTCTAAATTCTTCAACAAAATTTCAACCTTCACCAGATCTAATATTATGCTAATATGCATCCAACATGGATGTTGGCTTCTGATCACACCTCATGTTTTTTTTTTTTTTTCATTTTTCCAACCCTTACTTGTTTTATTTATTTATCTTTAAAATGTATTTATTTATCTTTAGAGACAAGGTCTTGCTCTGTTGCCTAGGCTGGAGTGCAGTGGTGCAATCATAAATCACTGCAGCTCATGGGCTCAAACAAGTCTCCTGCCTTGGCCTCCCAAGTAGCTTGGTCTACAGGTACATGCCACCATACCTGGCTGATTTATTTTTATTTTTATATTTGTAGAGACAGGGTCTCATTATATTGTCCAGGATGGTCTCAAACTTCTGGCCTCAAGAGAGCCACCCAACTCAGCCTCCTAAAGATCTGGGATTATAGGAGTAAGCCACCACACCTTGTCGATTATTTAATTCTTATTAAACAGTCATATAGTGGAACAATCCTAAAACTAAAAATGCCTTACAGTGAAAATCTCCCCTTCCACTTTTCTTCTCCCAGTTTCTCTCCCCAATCGCAACTATCCGTTGTTTTTTTTTAAGTTGGAGTCTCACTCTGTCACCCAGGCTGGAGTGCAGTGGCATGCTCACAGCCAGCGCAGCCTCGACCTGCTGGGCTCAGGCGATCCTTCCGCCTCAGCCTTCCAAGTAACCAGAACTACAGGCACATGCTACCATGCCCAGCTAATTTTTTGATTTATTTTAGAGACGAGGTCTCACCATGTTGCTCAAGCTGGTCTCAAACCCATGGGCTCAGGCAATCCTCTTGCCTTGGCTTCCCAAAGTGCCGGGATTATAGGTTTGAGCCACCACACCAGGCCAATTTTTTAATAGAGATATTCTACACAATGAAATAAAATCTTTATGTTTATATTTTCATTATTTTTCTTATAGAAATGGTAATATATTATTCATGCGCTTCTGCATATTGATCTTGTTTAGCTTAACAGATTAACATGAAAACAATTCAATATCAACATATCAAGAGCATCCTCATATTTTCAGATGTCCATAGTTCCCCATTGTATGGCTCTATAATAATTATTTATCCAGTGTCCTTTTGTTGAACAATCAAGTTATTTGTAGGCTTTTCTTTATTATTAAAAAAGGCTACAGTGAACAGCCTTGTGCAAGAATCATTTCATACATGCAGCACTTACCTATTTTTGTCCATTGCACAGGTATAATATTTGCATGTTACAGAATTTGTTATTGGGCCTTCAAAATAAATCCTCCCAGGATTACCCAACTACTCAAATTCAGATCCGAATGACTCCAACGTCCTTGTTTTTTACGATATAGCACACGCTGCCTCTCTTGCGGTGCTCACTGCTACACTGTGGATTAAACTGCTGTGAATTGACCCAGGCACTTGAATCCCTATTCATAACCTCATTTCTTTCTTTTTTTTTTTTTGAGTTAGAGTCTTGCTTTGTCGCCCAGGCTGGAGTAGCATGCTCACAGCCACCCCAGTGTCAACTTGCTGGGCTCCGGTGATCCTTCCACCTCAGCCTTCCAAGTAGCCGGAACTACAGGGGTGCACTACCATGCCTGGATAATTTTTGAGGTCTCACCAGTTGCCTAGGCTGGTCTCAAACCCGCGGGCTCAGGCAATTCACTCCCCTCAGCCTCCCAAAGTGCTGGGATTACAGACTGAGCCACCGAGCCCGGCCATTAACTTCATTTCTGTGGGAAAAATGGATGACCTGTGTCAAATAACGTATGTATGAACTTTAAAAATTAAACTAATTCATTCCTTGAGTTCTTCCTATGGTAAAATTGTTATTCTTGCTTGCACAATGCAAGTAAGAGAAAGGGTTCCATAAACATTTGTTAGATTTTTAGTCAATTTCCCATGTCTTGCTGTTCATTGACTGTCTTATTACTGTCCATTTAGACTCCTGTTTTGGGTAGATCCTTATAATTTTCTAATATTTGGTGGAAATGTTATTTTTATGGAAATAAGACATCTTTGTCAATATGTATTATATACAGTGGGTGAAAGATTTCCTTCCTTAGATTTATTGGCAGAGTTTCTCTCTTAGAATAGACATACAGGCCGGGCTCGGTGGCTCAGCCTGTAATCTCAGCACTTTGGGAGACCGAGGCGAGTGGATTGCCTGAGCCCCCAGGTTCGAGACCAGCCCGGGCAACTTGGCAAGACTTCATCTCTATAATAAATAAGTAAAATAATTAGCTGGGTGTGATAGCACACGCCTGTAGTTCCGGCTACTTGGAAGGCTGAGGCGGAAGGATCACCGGAGCCCAGCAAGTCGACGCTGGGGTGGCCATGAGTGTGCCATTGCACTCCAGCCTGGGCAACGGAGTGAGATTCTGACTCAAAAAAAAAAAATTGCCAGTGAATGAATGCATACATTTATTAATGTAGAGTGTGGCTTACAAAAGGCAACACAACTTGGGCAAATTGGTTTGCATGGGGGATCAGAATCTGGAAGTAGACCAATTTACTGAAAATCAACTCACTGAATTAGCAATTTATCAATGTTATGCCAAAATGGAAATGAATTGTTGACTTAATCATCTGAAAAATTGATCACTTGGTAAATTGATGTTGGCCAACTAGTTATTAGGCTGTATGCAGCTGAAGTTTGGACTTCTAACTGGTCCTCTTTTCCCTGGTAGTGGATCTGGTACCTTTTGTGTTGTCACATATCCCCCACCGTCCTCCCTCCCTTCCTCCCCTAGCAGTGCCCAGCGACTGTCGACCCCTCCCTTGTGCTAATGTGACTAATGTTTAGGGTCCACTTATCAGTGAGAGCATGCAGTATTTAGTTCTTTGTTTCTGTGATAGTTCACTTAGTATTATGGTCTCCAGCTCCATCCAATTTGCTGCGTAGTCCATGATTTTGTCCTTCTTTATGACTGTGTAGTACTCCATCATGTATATGTTCCACATTTTCTTTATCCAGTCCACTTTTGATGGGCAGTAGGGTTAGTTCCATGTTTTTGCTATTGTGAATATTGTGGCAATAAACATGTGTGTGCATGTGCTTTTTTTGTGGAAAGATTTATGTTCCTCCAGGTATATTCCCATGAGAGGGGTTGCTAGATCATATGAAAGGTCAATTTTTAGGAATTGCCACACTGCTTTCCATAGAGGTTGAACTAGCTTGCACTTCCACCAACAGTGTAGAAGCGTTCCCTTTTCACTGCACCCCCACCAGCCTCTGTTGTTTTTTTAACTTATTAATTGTAGCCATACTTACTGGAGTTAGGTGGTATCTCATTGCAGTTATGATTTGCATTTCTCTGATGATTAGTGAGACTGAGCAGTTTTTCATGTGCCCGTTGGCTGCTTGTAAGTATCTTTGAGAAATATCTGCTCATGTCTTTTGCCCACTCTTTAATGGGGCTGTTTGTCTTTTTCTTTTCACTTCATTTGAGTTCCTTGTAGGTCCTGAATGTTAGGCCTTTGTCAGATGCATAACTTGCAAATATTTTTTCTCATTCTATGGGTTGCCATTTTACTCTCTTGTTGGTTTCTTTTGCTTTTTCTTGTGCTAAAACTTTGCAGTTTGATGAAATCCCATTTGTCTATCTTAGGTTTTATGACATTCACTTTTGGGGACTTGGTCAAGAATTCGTTGCCTACTCCAATGTGCATAAGGGTGTTTCCTAGTTTTCTTCTAGAATTCTTATAGTTTAAGGATTTACATTTAGGTCTTTGGTCCATTTGTATATGATGATAAGAAGGGGTCCAGTTTCATTCTTCTGCATGTGGTCAGCCAGTTTTCCCGGCACCATTGCTAAATATGGTCTCCTTTCCCCAGTGATTGTCATTTGTGGCTTTGTTGAAGATGATTCGGTTGAGAGTCCTTGTTTTTGCTTCTGGAATCTCTGTCCTGTTCTATGTGTCCGTTCCTGAACCAATACCATGCCATCTTGATTATGTAGCCTTGTAATAAAGTTTAAAGTCAGGAAGTGTGATACCTCCTGCTTTGTTCCTTTTTGTTGTTGTTGTTGCTTTTTTCTTTTTTTTTTTTTTTTTTGAGTTGGAGTCTCACTCTGTCGCCCAGACTGGAGTGCAGTGGCCGCTCCCGGCCACCGCAGCCTCAACCTGCTGGGCTCCGGCGATCCTTCCGCCTCAGCCTTCCAAGTAGCTGGAATTA
>CAUYQG010038100.1:0-12769 GCA_963574415.1 Tarsius wallacei | reverse complement strand
AACTGACAGTGGTGGGAAAATATGGGGGAGGGGAGGGTGAGGGTGATGGGATTAATGGTGGTAAATATCTGTCTGGGGATGGGGAGACACCTCTTATCAACAAGGGTACCTGAACGAAGCATTTTTGTATACCTAACCCTTAACTGTGCCCCACAATATCATAATAAAAAATATTGAATATTAAAAAAAATAAAAAATAAAATAAAATAAAATAAAATTCCATTTCCTAACGTGCTCCATATCCTTTGTCACTATTGACCAGTGTAAACATTTGGCATCATAACCTTCAGAATCCCCTGGGAACTGCACACAGAAGGTTCTGAAAATCTGTAACAGATGATACATTTTCTGGGGAACACAAATCAATTAGGAACCAGCTGTTTGGAAGTAAAGAGAGACTAATCTAGAAATTATAAAAAATGCAAATTTTAATTTTATATTTTTGAGAATACTGGGAGAACATAATGAATAGTAATTTGTAGAAGGAGATACTGTAAAAAAAACCTTGATTTTATATAAAACACATCAGCATATGGATAGAAAATTTAACTTCTCAAGATATTGGACCAGTTGGGTGTGGTGCCTGGACTTATTTGTCATACAGACACACAAACCAGAAAAATATGTTTCTGCTAGCATCCCCATCCGTGGCTCTGCCTCTGCTGTGTCTGTGTCTGTTCACCTCTGCTTTTTCCGTATCTCTTGTGTAAACTTTCTGAGACTACCTGGCCACTCAGCCTGGAACCCCAGGACCCAGCCTCAGGCTGCCTTCTCCCCTCATCCATACACACGTTCAACTTGTCACCTGTGGCCAGGACAGTAGCAGTCAGGCAACTCATTCAGAGACTGTCTGGGGCACTTCCTCGTCTGGAGAGGGTCAGGTTTTCTTAGGGAGATTGTGAGCACAACAGACCCTGGGGAGTGGTTTGACCTAGTTTGGGCATGTGACCAACCTATTGGATAAAATTCCTTAAAGGATACATCAAGACCACCTTCTCTGTATAGACATCCTCATGAACTCTGAGATAAAGGGCTCCCTGTTATTCTGGAGTTGGAGTTAGTTAGGCCTGTCATTCTGGCCTATAACATTTAGGGCCTATGCATTGGGAAGAGGGGTTTCTAGGAGTTTCGTCAAAGGGGGATGTGTGCTTTCTTCCTCTCTCCTTCCATTGATAGACAGATAGATGACAGATGATAGACTTTTCCTGTCAGAGACTGTCAGCAAATGTGATGATGTGATGTAACTGTCCCCAACATCCATGCCCCCCCACCTGCAGGTTGGAATTGCTGTGGAGGAGACAGAACTAGTATAGATTAAGTAGAACACTTTTAATTATCCTCTAGGTCCAGAATGGCAAATCCATTTTATACCTTAGTCAACAATAATTGATTGGTAGTCACTGTCTAAAGTTCTGTGTAGAAGAGAATTCTGAAGCCCGATCCAGGCTCAGCAGCAAAAGAGTGATGAGGGTTGGCAAGACTTGCCTGGGAACAAAAGAGGAGTGTGGTGGCATTTACATGTGACTGACACTCCTGAGGCAAATGGTATCCCTTCTGGGGTGCTGAGATGGTTTTCTAGTTACTTTGAAAGAGAAAACAGTAAACTAGCTAGAGAAGACTGGAGTTGGAGTTAAATTTTGTCTGAATGTAAGCTCCACAACTTTATTTATTTTTTCATATTTTATTTTTCCTATTAAAAGTATTTACTATAATAAAATAATATATTTTAAATTTTAATTTTCTCTCAATATTGATAAGCGGCTATTATGCATCTGTCACTGTTTTATGTAATGATAATAAAATGCTGAGGAGAGAAAGACACAACCCCTGCCTTATAGATAAGTTGTATATTAATCAAGTGATCATAAAAATAAGCATACATTACAATTGAGGATAATCATTAGGAACGGGAGATATCAGATGTTATAAGCATTTATGTTGAGATGATAAAGCCACTTACAGTATCATCTTGGACATGTTGCTTAACCTCTTTGAGCTTCTATAAAATGGAGGCTAAAACTATGCCATGGGAATGTGTAAAAATTTACTGACAGTATACCCAGGACGTATAATATGTATAGATAGATAATGCATGTTATACCTACAAACATACACTTTATGGAGTACACATATGCCCCTGAAGTTCTAGTAGCAGTTGCACGTGAGGTGTTGGAGCAGTCGCTGTGGATAGGTACAAGTAGACATTCCATTTTTTTGTTGCACATGTATGTTCTATGTATTCGTTGTGGTCCATGTGAACAGTGCAGGTGGACAAGGGAATGGGTATAATAACAAAAAACATGGGACCTTCACCAAAAAAAGGAAAGACAAGGCTTTTGACTTGAACTTCTAACCACACAAGACCTCTAACCTGAACCCTAGAGTCTGTGCACCCAACAGGCATCTCAAGCCCAGCATAATAAAGCCATCTTCTCGATCACCCTTATCCCCAAAACCTATTCTCACATGGTGTCTCCAGGTCAGTGTCCGGTTCTATGCCCCACACAGCTGCTTAGGCCCTGATCTTTAAAATCATCCTTGACTCACCCTTCTCTTTCGCTTTAGCCTTTCGTTAGTCAACTAGAAAATTACACAGGCTCTATGTTCAAAATCTGTCTCACCTGTAACCACTTCTGACAACCATCCCGCTCCAGACCCTGCCATCTAGTATCGTCTTGTCTCCATCACTGGTCTCCCTGCTCCTGCCTTTCCCCAACCATCTACTTTCCATGCAAGAGCCAAAACAATCTTTTAAAAATACAGGTCAGGTAATGCCACTCCCCTGTTCAAAATGCTCCAACATCTTCTGATCTTCCAGGTAGACCCCAAGGCTGGATGGTGGCCTCTAGGGCCCTGTGTGGCACAACCCTCCACAGGCTGTCCATCTCCCCTCCCTCTACCTTGTACCCTGCTCACTATATTCCACTATGTGGACCCTCCCTGAATACTCCAAGCTGCCTGTCCTGCTCCCCTGTTATGATGTGTTCCTCTCCCAGATAATCACATGGCTGCCCTTCCTTACTCCAGGATTCTCTTTGAAACCTTCCATTAGAGACTATTCCGTTATCTCCTGTCTAAACAGCACTTCTCACCTGGCCCTCTCTACTCTGCTGAACTTTTCTCCATAGTCCCGATAGCCAACTGGCACATGAATCCATTTGCTTGCTGTCTATTTATTCCCACGAAAGTGTCTGCAGCTCAAGCTCAGGGATTTGTGTCTGTGCTGCCCATGGCTATCCTGGACATGCAACATGCCTAGTCATGAGCGAGGTATCTTTCCATGCAGTTTAAAGGTGATGAATCAGTGAATGGCTATTTGTTGAGTAATTACTTTTTAAGTGCCTCATATAATTTTTCAGACTGTTTTTACTATTGTAAGTTAATCTTTTTCAGTAGATTTCTTTCTTTCAAGAAGGCAATGAGAGAAATATTTTGTCTTATACTGTATATACCTTAAAGTGTAAAGCTCACCTTACCAATTCCATTAGCTTTTTGTGCTACATTTTTACCAACATTATGTTCCACATATTAATGTCTTCTATAAACTGAACCATTGACATGTTGTATTTGTTGAAACTAATCATATTGAAATCACAGTGCTTTGAACGGGATCATCTCTCCTATTTAAGGCCATTTTCCTGTAGCCCAATATTTTAATAACCTGATTGGAAACCATCCTTTGATCAAATATTGTGATTTTTCTGAATATACCAATTAACACCTTGAAAGCACAAGGCACATCTTGTTTCTGTTAGACCTGACACTGTCATGTAATTTGCTCCTGTTAATGTAAAATATTTTGATGAGCTTGTTTCAGCACAGTCTCATTAAGATTGTCGCCCTTATACAAATGTTGTAATTTTTTTTTTTTTTTTTGAGTTGGAGTCTCACTCTGTCGCCCAGACTGGAGTGCAGTGGCCGCTCCCGGTCACCGCAGCCTCGACCTGCTGGGCTCAGGCGATCCTTCTGCCTCAGCCTTCCAAATTGTTGTAATTTTTAAAAAAAATACATAAACACACATTGTAATGTCTAAATATATTCATTAAGAAATGTCTTTCGAAAATGAAAATAATTGCAGAAAAAAATTTGTAATTGCAGTACAAAAATTTTGTTTTCTGGTTATGTGAAATATCTTACATGTACTAATAAAAATTACCTGAGTTAATCAAATGGTAAATAATTTTAAAACCTGGCTTAGAATGTCTTTAGCTCTCTCCACCCCTCTTCAGTTCCCACTCTCTGGCTTGTGTCTTTTTTCCAGTGAGAATCTTTGTTCTGGTTGTCACTGGATGGAGTGAAACAGCTCTGCAAATGTCGGCACTTCTGTTTCCGAGACGAAGTTCCATGCTATGCATCTCTCTCTCCTCCCCTGCTTCATTCTTTTTCCTTCCCTCCTTGAACTCATCAGCCTCCCGTGCCCAGTGGTTACATTTTCTGAGGTTGTATTCTCACATCTCTCAGTGTTGCTGAGAAACGATATAATAATGGTGTTTCCTTTTCCAGTTATTGCCTTTACTTTGCTCTAGGCTATCCCATGTAATCACATGTAAACTGTCATCTTCATAGCAAATAATCACAATTTGTATCAGAATGATTTCATCCCAACAACTAATGACAAACTCAAATCCAACATTACTTAAAAGATGAAGGACAACGTTTGTCCTCTTGAATCTTCTCCTCTGTCAATTTTCTGATATGTATTGTTTATTCCCCTCTGAACTTCTCAATCTTATAAGTCTGGTGTAATTCTTTCTTTTCCCCTTTGTCTTCAAAATTATCAGCCTATAGATAAGAGTTATGCACAATGGCCTATAAATGAGGGTTCATTTTAAATTGGTTGATTTTAATTAGAAATTGTACCATTTGGTCCAAATCAAAACATGCAATTGTTTGGAACACCATAACTGCAAATTAAACAGCATAAAATTGTAGAAAGAAAACCAGTCTTAAATTACAACACGACCAAGGTAGATCAAACTAAAACACAATTTTTAAATCTATTGATTTATTTTCCCCTGAGCTCTAAAATCTATTCCTTTCATCTTGTCAACTGAAAGATATTTTCATATAAACTTTCATAATTACCTGCAACCCACTGGGTTGTAAACTTATTCACTATTCCCTCCCAATCGCATAATGTTTAGAGTTTGAAATCCACATGTGCACTCTTCAAAGTGGTGACTTCATAACAGCACTAGGAGGTCAACATCATCTACGTATAGATGAGCACATGGGCACTCAGAAAACTGGATTTTCTTATTTATGTCATGTAGCTCAGAAGGAGTGTCCAAGCTGGAAATCAGACTTTCCTACCCCTGAATGGTTGCTAGAGTTTACTTTGACTATCTCGCAGATGTCTCTGGAGTAGGACGTTCATAAAAATAAACACAAAAACATTGCCTTGGTCACTGAGGGATTCGGTGCTCCACAGTGACATATGGCATGTCTCTCTCATTACCTGTGTGTGAGTATATATTTGTATAGTTGCTCTTTGCTTTGTAGGGTTCAACTTAAGTTTGCTCTCCTCATGTGTGTAGTAGCCTTATCTTTGTATTTCTGGAGAGAGAGTGCTGGGAAGATGGGGAATGTTTGGAGATCCCAGTGTTCAGACTGTAATTCTTATTTCAGTTAGTTCACCAAGTTAGATTCTATAAATCTAGCATAGAGTAAAAATGATAAGCATGAACGTTTTGGACTTCTTGCCTGTCTCCATGGGCTGCAACTTCTTCATCTAATGAAATGAAAGAGACATTGTCATTTATAATGAGAGAACAGTGAAACCTAAAACGAACTGAGTACTTAGTTTAGGTTAAACACAATGCTAAAACTTTACACTCATGATCACTTTGAACATTTGCAAAAATTCCTCGAGGAGGAGACTGCTGGTAGCTCTGTTTTCTAGATGGTAAACTGAGTCTCTATGTGAGCTTACTGTGGTGACACAACTGGCGAGGGGCAGAGCAGAACGTGAGTCTGTCTGCCCAGGCTGTGGGCCCCCCTCGCTGCTTCATTCTCTGTAGCTTTGGCGGTCTTATGCAACAAGGGTGCTTCATTTTTTTTTCCTGTTGAACAGACATGAAACCATTTCCTGTTTTCTCATTATCCATTGAAACAGTTGGGACTTTTTTCCTTAATCATGAAATCAATATTTATTGTTTAAGTTAAAGAACTAGCCAAGGACCTAATAAGTGGAAAGTCATTGGAAGATCCTAAATTGATGTTGAATGGACTGAATTAAGATGTCTCATCAGTCAAGGAGCCCTTTTTAATAAAAATTGTATTACAGCAAAATCACATAGTTTTACTAACTAAAATGACAAAAATATACTCCCAACATGTTCTCACTAAGAATATTTATATTTGGCTACTATTTCAGCCAGAGATGTTGGTAATATGTGTAATTGATTTCTCTCCACAAATAGTTAAAATGTATTACTATTTCTAATAAAAAATGTTAATACATTAATCGTCACCATCTTAAAGAAGTTACAAATCAATAAGCAATAGACAACAATTTTGTTCAATGTAATATTTGAGTTAAAAGAAAACCGTTTTCAAAAGTATTTGAGACTGTCATTTTGCCTGCTGGGACTGAAACAAGGATAACAGTAACCAGAATTAATATCTCATTATTCCTTTGTTTCTAAACAACTAAAATAAGATGCAGAGGCCATTATTTCTAGCCTTAACTCTGAAGTCATTTCTCATTCCAAAGGTAATCTTAATTTTTAAAACCTTTGATTTATATACTTCTAAAATTCTGTTATTAAAGAGAGAGAAATATGTCCAAAGAAATAATTTAATCTGTCTGGATAGAACATTTAACTTTTTGCCTTGAAATAAAATTCAACTATGCACATATATGTTAGAGAGATAAGGGAAAGAGTCAAAAAACAAACAAACAAAAATCTAAATTGATACATACCAGAATTTGGTTTGGGGAATTTTTTAAAGTACTTTAAAGCATAAAAGAGTTGGACAATTCATACTAAGAATTTTGAGTTTCGGTTTACAAATCAAGAAAGCAATAAATAGACAAAATATTGATCAATCTACCAGTTAGTAATTCAGGGTTTAAATTTATTTATTTATTATTTATTTAATAATATTAAAATATTTTATTGTCATTACCCAAGTTTTTTTAACTTTAAAATTTTTATTTTAAAGATGAGGGGTACAAATCAGGGTTAGGTATACAAATGTTCATTATGAAGGTACCCTTGTGGATGAGGTGTGCTCCTCCATCCCCTGGCAGTTTCCCTCAACTGCCAGTCCCATCCCCCTGGCAGTTTCCCACGACTTCCAGTCCCTTTCTTATAGTATTGTGATCATTGTTTAAAGTCCACTTATGAGTAAGAACATATGGTACTCTGTTCTTTGTTTCTGTGAAAGTTCACTGAGTATGATAAGACTCTAAATCCATCCAAGTTGCTGTGAAGTCCATGTTTGTCCTTCTTTATGGTTGCATAGTACTCTGTTGTGTATATTTACTTTTTATCCAGTCCAGTTTCAATGGGCAGTGTGGTTGGTTCCATGTTTTTGCTATTGTGAATAGTGCTGCAATAAATATGTGTGTGCAGGTATCTTTTGGTAGAACAATTTGAGTTCCTCCAGGTATATTCCCAATAGGGGGATTGCTGGGTCATGTGAAGGGTCAATTTCTAGTTCTTTCAGAAGTCGCCACACTGTTTTCCAAAGAGGTTGCACTAGTTTGCATTCCCACCAGCAGTGTAGAAGTTTACATTTTTCTCTGTATCCTCGCCAGCACATGTTGCTGTTTATTTTATTAATGGTGGCCATTCTTACTGGGGTTAAGTGGTGTCTCAGTGTGGTTTTGATTTGCATTTCTCTGATGGTTAGTGAGGCTGAACATTTTTTCTTGTGTCTGTTGGCTGCCCATAAGTCTTCTTTTGAGAAGTGTCTATTCATGTCTTTTGCTGCTTTTTAATGGGGCTGTTTGTTTTTTTTTTTTCCTTTCGGCGAGTTTGAGTTCCTTGTAGATCCTACATGTTAGACCTTTGTCAGATATGCAGTTGGCAAATATTTCTTCCCCATTCTATGGGCTGACTCCCCACTATCTTGATGGTTTCTTTTGCTTTGCAGAAGTTTTTCAGTTTGATGTGGTCCCACTTGTCTATCTTATCTCTTATGGCATGGGCACTTGGGATTTTGATCAGGAATTGTTTGCCGGTTCCAATTTCCCCGAGGGTGTCTCCTCCATTTTTTAAGACTTTTATAGTTTGAGGTATTACGTTTAGGTCCTTGATCCATTTAGAGTTAATTTTTGTGTACAGTGATAGATAGGGGTCCTGTTTCAATCTTCTGATGTGATCAGCCAGTTTTCCCAGCACCATTCTCCTCTCCCCAGTGGTTGTTTTTGGAGGCTTTGTCAAATATGAGTTGGTTGAGAAATTGAGATTTTGCTTCTGGAATCTCTATCCTACTCCATTGGTCTGTATGGTTGTTTTGATTATTGTAGCCTTATAGTGAAGTCTGGAATCTGGAAGTGTGATACCTTCTGCTTTGTTTCTTTGGCTAAGGATTGTTTTGACTATCTGTGGTCATTTATGTTTCCATATGAATTTGTGTATTGTCATTTCCAGGTATGAGAAGAATGATGTTGGTAATTTAATGGGTATTGCATTAAATCTGTAGATTGCCTTTGGTGGGATGGACATCTTAACAATGTTGATTTTTTTCTATTCATGAGCATGAAATATTTTTCCATTTGTTTGTGTCTTGGATTTCTTTGAGCAGTGTTTTGTAGTTCTCATTGTAAAGGTCTTTTACTTCTCTGGTTAGGAAGATGCCGAGGTGTTTCATTTTTTTGTGTGGCTATTATGAATGGGATTGTGCTTTTTTTGTTGTTCTCCACCTGCTTATTGTTGGTGTATAAGTATGCAACTGTCTTTTGCACATTTATTTTATACCCTGAGACTTTATCAAAGTCTTTTATCAGTGCAAGCAGATTTTTGACAGATTATCTTGGATTTTTGAGGTATATAATCATATCGCAAGCAAAGAGGGATAATTTAACTTCCTCTTTTCCTATTTGGATACCCGTGATTTCCTTCTCTTGTCTAATTGCTCCAGCTAGGACTTCCAACACAATGTTGAACAAGAAAGGTGATATTGGACAGCCTTGTCTTATCGTGGTTTTCAGGGGAAATGTTTCTGTCTGTTTAATAATATGCTGACTGTGGGTTTATCACAGATGGTGCTTATTATTTTGAGGTATATTCTTTCTATACCTAGGTGTTTGAGGGTTTTTATCAAGAAGGGATTCTGGATTTTATCAAAAGCTTTTTCTGCATCTAATGATATAATCATGTGGTTCTTGTTTTTACATCTGTTGAGGTGTTTAATTACATTTGTGGTCTTGTGGATGTTGAACCAGCCCTGTATCCTAAGGATGAAGCCTACTTGGTCATGGTGGATGATTTTTGAGATGTGTTGTTGGATCCGATTAAATTTATTTTTACTCGTAATTGCTTTTGAAGCACTTCTGTTGTATTGGTACTTGAAAATAATCTTCAATTGTAAATAGAAAATGATTTATCTCAAAACTATGAATTGATTTTTATATTTATACTCATGTCAGATCCCTAAATCTATTGCAACGTGCTAACAACACTGGCCCATCAAGAAAGTAACAAAGTTGCTTACAGCAAATGTCATTTGTGTTTAAGAGACACTTGAGAGTTAGCTTTTCAAGTGCCTGCATCTTCTGTTGCTTCCTACTGTGGCCAGCGCCTCATCCACCAAGTTCTCAAGTCAATGTTCACCTCTAACTTATGCCTGATTCCAAATTTCCATCTGGTTCCATCCTTTTGAAAAGAGCTTAATCCACATGTTTTCACACAAGGCTCAAACTAGACATCTGAGAGATGTCCTTACCCTTTCTCCTGGTGCTACTCTAAGGACTTTTTCTCCTTGTCAGGACCCAAGAGTCCTGTAGATCTAAGTCACACCTACAGAGAAGTTCCACTCATGTACCCCTGGACCTCCACACCTGCACTGAAAGGACGGTTCTCCAAGAAGATTTATGACAGAAAACAGGTAATGAGAAGGAAATGTGTCCCTGAGGGAAGGAGAGGGCCCGAGAAAGTCAGAGTCAGGACAGCAGGAACTCCAAGCAGCAGCAACCACGAGAAGCGAGTGTCTATCGTGGACCCTGACTGAACAGGTAGGAATCACCCTCCAGGTGCCCCAGCTCAAAAAGCTTCTGGGAAGGGTCCTCAGGGAGGACAGTGTGAAAAAGGTGGTGACTATGTGAGATGAGGGAGATAGCAATTTGCTTCAGAATAGTAAATGATGTTACAATTGTATGTATCCCAATACAGTATCTTGTATACCTTAAATACACAGAATACATTTATTTTTTTTTAAAAAAAAGCATTTTAAAATGGAAAGTTCAAAGTGAGAAGCAGGAGCTCCAGACTGAGGGACATAAAGCTGAGGCAGAAGAAGAAGGGATGAGAGATCTTCAGATAGATCTGCATTCCGAGAAAGGAAAGGGACATGCCCGACAGAAGTGACCAGCTTGATAAGACCTTTTGGTTTTGGCTGAAGGACTTTTTTAGGCTTCTCTTCTGTCTTTTTGACAGATCCTCAATCCACCTTCCCACAAATTTAATGCTTAATAGAAAACAAGTATGAATTCCAAATGAGATGTTTCTACATTTGGAGGAAGGTGCACTTTGTCCTTGAAATATTATGTTCTCTTTAGTCTAATCAAAGACTGGATGAAATCTTCTTTTGAAAGGAAACCACAGTAACAGTCTTTTATTTTGTTCACAAAAGGGAATTCATTTCATCAGTCCTGATTCATTAAAACAGATTGAAAATGTATCTACTCTGTCTCTGTTGACCTTCATCTTTGAATGAGACTTTGTAAGCTCTTATAATAAATTTCTCCTGAGATTTCTGTGTCAGTTGCAATTTCCAGGAATTAACAATAAAAAGAATACTCTGAGAAAGAATCAGAAATAGAAAATTAAGAAAGCCCCATTTCTTTTCCTTTCAGGATATTCTTGAACAATGGATGAGCACCGCATGAGAATGGAGCTTGGGATGGAGCCTCAGATCTGTACCTTCCCATTGTTTGGTACCAGGAGAGTCCCCTCGGGTTCCTCAGCTGGGGACAAAGACAATGGTGTTGGTGCCAGTCCCAAAAGGAAATGACATGTACATGGTTAATAAACACATAGAATCGTCAACTTAATCAGTAACCAAATAAATGGCATTAAACTATCTACCAAATTAGAAATGATCTCTCCAAATACCCAGTGTTGGTGAAGGTTCAAGGGTACCGTACCTTCACACACTGTTAAGTCCAAGGTGACATTTGAACAAGGAACTGCAACGACCCCTCCCCTGCCCCACCAGCCACCCCTGTGGTGTTTGACTCAGCAAAGCTCTTTCTAGGAATCGATCTCAAGGAAATCATTTTTAAAAACACAGGTTGCACTTTATGCACAATGATAGTTATAACAATCATAACAATGAAAACTGAATCTTCCTAAGTATTTGGAGAAAATCCCTAAATAAAACTGACCATAAGCCATACACAACAAAACCACTTTAGAATACAACAGATGTCCATTGATCAGTCCGTGGGTGGGGCTTAGAAGGCAGTTTCAATCGATTTATTTGTCAAAAGTTTGTCCTGCTTACAGAGCTCCTAGCAGCTCTTCTAAAAGTTTCTGGGGTCACTGGCCAACATGTACTCTGGGAGATGCCACTCCCTGGGCTGCCAATGATCTTCCACCATGACAAATGACCATGAGCAAGGCATCCTCTAAGCTGTGAAAGAAACACTTCCTCCTCTGTTCCCTCAGCACAGCTGAGAAGAATCTGACACTCATTTTGTCTCTCTGAGAACTTGAGGACAAGGGAAGAGCATCCAGAAGGAAGTTGCTAGAGCTGGCCAACTCAGAGTCTCAACCCATCCTTAGGGACTAACCAGGACCCTGTTAGATCACACAGCAAGGACCCTAAGCCCTCACCAACAGAAAACTCCACACATCATAGTTGAGGCATAACCCACGTCCTACCTTGTATGCTCACACCCCATGAGAAAAGACACTGTCGCCGGGCTCGGTGGCTCAGCCTGTAATCCCGTGCCTTTGGGAGGCTGAGGTGAGTGGATTGCCTGAGCCCGCGGGTTCGAGACCCGCCTGGGCAGGCGAGACCTCATCTCTACAATAAATCAAAAAATTAGCCGGGCATGGTAGTGCACGCCTGTAGTTCCAGCTACTTGGAAGGCTGAGGCGGAAGGATCTCCGGAGCCCAGCAGGTTGAGGCTGCGGTGGCCGGGAGCGGCCGCTGCACTCCAGTCTGGGCGACAGGGTGAGACTCCAACTCAAAAAAAAAAAAAAAATCGAGATTCCAGAAGCAAAACCTCAATTTCTCAACCAACTCATCTTTGACAAAGCCTCCACCACCTACCAATGGGGAGAGGAGAACCTATTCAGTAAATGGTGCTGGGAAAACTGGCTGACCACATGCAGAAGATTAAAACAGGACCCCTACTTGTCCCCATCCCCAGACAGATACCCACCACCATTAATCCCATCCCCCTCACCCTCCCCCCCCCAGTTTCCCACCACTGTCAGTCATTTTCTTGTGGTAGTACGTTGGATGATCGAGGTCTACTATATGAGTGAGAACATGTGGTACTTACTTTATTGTTTTTATGAATGAGTATTATTCCATTGTATAGACACCACAATTTGTTTATCCACCCAGCTGTTAATGTGCATGTGGT
>CAUYQG010038098.1:0-55952 GCA_963574415.1 Tarsius wallacei | reverse complement strand
TTGAAGTACACTTGCCCTATGACCATCTGATTTTTTTGTCAGAATTCTCTGCCTTAAAAATAAAACCTTACTGAAGAATAAGTGATATATATAAAGCACACATTTTTTTTTTTTTAGTTGGAATCTCACTCTGTCACCCAGACTGGAGTGCAGTGGCCACTGCCGGCCACCGCAGCCTCAACCTGCTGGCCTCCGGCGATCCTTTCACCTCAGCCTTCCAAGCAGCTGGAACTACAGGCGCGCGCTACCACGCCCAGCTAATTTTTGATTTATTGTAGAGATGAGGTCTTGCCAAGTTGCCCAGGCGGGTCTTGAACCCGCGGGCTCAGGCAATCCACTCACCTCAGCCTCCCAAAGCACGGGATTACAGGCTGAGCCACCGAGCCCGGCTTATAAAGCACACATTTAACACATATGTCTTGATGAATCCGGACACATGCACAAACCTGTAGCATCATCACGATCAAGATACTAAAATCCTTCACCTCTAAACATTTACATAAGATATATCTTCTTGGCATATTTTCATGTCTACAATATCCCATTGTTAACTATAGTACTATGTTGTATAATACATCCCTAAAACTTTTTCATCTTGAAGAACAGACAATTTATACCCAGTGATGAACGTGAAATTCACCATTTCCACCTCTCCACAGCCCCTGACAACTACTATTCTACTCTCTGCTTCTGTGAGTTTGACTGTTTTAGATATCTCAAATAAGTAGAATCATGCAGTATTTGTCCTTCTGTGACCGACTTATTTCACTTAACATTATGCCCTTCAGGTTCGTCAAGGATATCACATATGGTAGGATTTCTTTCCTTTTTTTAGGGCTGAATAACAGTACACTGTATGTATATGCCACATTTTCTTTATTCATCTTTGAATGGATATTTGGGTTATTTCCTTATCTTAGCTATTGTGGGTAATGCAGCAATGAATATGGGGTTGCAGATCTCTTTGCAATCCTGATTACAATTCTTTTGGATACATAACCAGAAGTAGGATTTTGGATCATATGGTAGCTTTTTCTTTTTTTTGGAAGAACCTCCATATTGCTTTCCATAGTGGTTGCATCATTCTATATTCCCATAAACAGTTGTGTAAGGGCTTCCATTTCTCTGCATCCTTGCAAAAACATATTTCTATTTTTGATAAGTTATACTGATGGGTGTGATTTGATATTTTACCATGATTTTGATCTGCATTTCCATGGTTAATGATGTTGAACACTTCCCCATATGGCTGGTGATCATTAAGTATGTCTTCTTTGGAGAAATCTCTATTTGTCTTCTGCCCATTTTAAAACTGAGTTATTTGTTTTTTGCTCAAGTTATACGAGTTACTTATATACTTACATATTTTGGATATTAACCTTCTACCTAACAGATGGTTTGGAAATATCTTCTCATTCTGTAGCCTGCCTTTTCACTTTGCTGACTGTTTCCTTTGCTATATAGAGCTATTAGTTTATGCAGTCTCACTTGTTTATTTTTGGTTCTGTTGCCTGTGTTTCTGGTGTCAAACCAAGAAATCTCTGCCAGCACCAATGCCAAGAAGTTCCCCCCTATGTTTTCTTTAAAGAGTTTTACAGTTCCAGATCTCACATTTAAGTCTTTAATCCATTTTGAATTGATTTTTGAGCATGGTATAAGCCAATCCAATTTCTTTCTTTTGCATATGGATATCCAGTTTTCCCAGTACCATTTGTTGAAGAGACTATCCCTTTCCCATTGTGTGTTCTTGGTATCCTTTCCAAAGATCAGCTGATCGTAAATAAGTGGGTTTATTTCTGAGCTTTCTACTGTTCCACTGTTCTATGTATCTGTCTTTATGCTAGTACCGTACTGTTTTAATTACTGTACCTTTGTAACATATTTTGAAATTAGGAAGTGTGATACTTTCATTTTTTTTCTTCAAGATTGCTTTGGTTATTTGGGGTCTTTTGGGGTCCATATGAATTTTAGGATTGCTTTTCTATTTCTGTAAAAAATGCCACTGAGATTTTGATTGAGATTTCACTGAATCTGTAAGGTTGCTTTGGGTAGTGTAGACATTTTAATATTAGTTCTTTCAACCATGAACACAAGATGTTTTTCCATTTATTTGTGTCTGCTTTACTTTCTTTTATTAGTGTTTTATACTTTTCAGTAAAACAGTAGACTTTTACCTTTTTGGCTAAGTGTATGCCTAAGTATTTTACTTTTATGTTACTGTAAATGATATTGTTTTCTTAATTTTGAACAGATTTTTGTTAATGTATGGAAATGCAACTAATTTTTGTATAATGATTTTGTATCCATCAACTTTGCTAAATTAGCATTTTTTGTGTGTGTGGAGTCTTTTGTGTTTTCTACATATAACCTGTCATCTGCAAAGAGACAATTTTACTTCTTCCTTTCAAATTTAGATGTTTTGTTAATTTGTCTTCCCTAACTGCTCTGGCTAGGACTTCTAGAACTATGCTGAACAGAATAGGCAAGAATGGGCATTCACCTCTTGTTCCTGATCTTAAGAGAAAAGCTTCCAGTCTCCAGTTGAGGATGTTAAGTTATATGCTTTTCATATAAGGCCACATATGGCCTTTACATGCTGAGGTGCATTCCTTCTATATTTAATTTTTTGAATGCTTTATCATGAAAGTATGCTAAATTTTGTCAAATGGTCTTTCTGTACCTATTGAGATGATCATGATTTTTATTCTTCATTTTATTAAGTGGTGTATCTTATTTATTGATTTGTATATGGTGAACCTCCTTGCATGTCAGGGATAAATCTCACTTAATAATTATACATGATCCTTTTACTGTGCTGCTGAATATTGCTTACTAGAATTTTGTTGAGGAGTTCAGTTCCTATGATCATCAAGAACATTGGTCTAAAATTTTCTTTTCTTGTTAGTATCCTTGTCTGGCTGTGGTTTCAGAGTAATGATAGCCTCATAAAATAAGCTTGGAAGTGTTCCCTTTATTTCTACTTCTTTCTTGGAAAAGTTAGAAAAGAATTGGAATTAATTCTTCTTTAAATGTTTAGTAGAATTCTCTTGTGAAGCCAGCCGGTCCTGGGCTTTTCTTTTTTTAGGAGGTTTTTTTTTAATTGATTCAATCTCCTTATTTCTTATTGGTCTGCTCATATTTTCTATTTCTTCATGTTTTGGTTTTGGAAAGTTGCATGCTTCTAGGAACTTATTCATTCTTCTAGGTTATCCAATTTGTTGGAGTATGAAGGTTCACAGGAGTCTCTTATGATCCTCTATGTTTCTGTGGCATCAGTTGTAATATCTTTTCTTAAATTTCTGAGTCTTTTTTCTTACTCTAAAGGTTTGTTAATTTTGTTTATATTTTCAAAAAGCAACTCCTAGCTTTGTTAATCTTTCCTATTTTCCTAGTCTCTATTTTATTTATTTATGCTCTAATCTTTATTATTTCCTTCCTTCTGCTAACTTTGGGCTTAGTTCTTCTTTTTCTAATTCACTGGGGTGCAAAGTTAAGTTGTGTGAAATTTTTCACCTTTGTTGATGGAGGCATTTACTGCTATAAATGTTCCTCTTAATATTACTTTGTAACTGTAAATTTTGGTATGCTGTGTTTTCATTTGTCTGAGGATATTGTTTGATTTCTCTTTTAATTTCTTATTTGATTCCTTGATTGTTCAGAAGTATGCTTAATTTCCACAAATTCATAAATTTTCCTTTGATTTCAAGTTTTATATTACTGTCATCGGAAAAGATAAATGACATAATTTCAATCTTAATTTTGTTAAGACTTGTTTTGTAGCTTAATACGTGAACTGTTCTGAAGAATGTTCCATGTGTGCTTCAGCAAACTGTGTACTCTGCTACTGCTGGATGGAATGTTCTGTATAGGTCTGTTGGTTCAGTTTGGTTAAAATTCAACATTTTTAATTGACTTTTATATCTAGATAATTTTTCCATTGTTGAGAGTGGGGTATTAATGTCTCCGACTACTATTGTATTGCTGTCTATTTCTCCTTTCAGTTATGTTTATGTTTGCTTTATATACTTAAGTGCTCTGATACTGGATACATATGCACTTATAACTGTTATGTCTTCTCGATGAATTGGCCTTCTTATCATTCTATAATGACTTTGTCTCATTTCAGCTTCTGACTAGAAGTCTATTTTCTTAGATGTAAGTATAGCCACCCCTGCTCTCTTTTGATTATCATTTGCCTGCAATTTCTTTCTACATTCCCTCACTTTCAGCATAAGTGTCCTTAAAGCTAAGTGAGTCTTTTGTAGGAAGCACATGATTAAATCTCATTTCTTAATTCATTCAGCCACTCTATGCCTTTTGATGCTGGACCTTACTCCATTTACATTTAAAGGAAGTATTAATAGGTAAAGACTTGCTATTTTGGTGTTTTCATTCCTTTCTTCTCTTGCTGTCTTCTTTTGTGATTTGATGATTTTTTTTTTGTAGTGCTATGCTTTATTTTTTTACCTTTGGTGTAACTACTATAGGCATACCTTGAAGATACTGCAGGTTCAGTTCCAGACCACTGCAATAAAGTGAATATTGAAATAAAGCAAGTCACACAAATATCCTGGCCTCTCAGTACACATAAAAGTTATGTTTATACTATATGTAGTTTATTAAGTGTAAAACAGCATTATGGCTAAAAAAGCATCTACATATCTTTTTTTTTTGAGTTGGAGTCTCACTCTGTCACCCAGAATGCAGTGCAGTGGCAGCTCCCGGCCACCGCAGCCTCTACCTGCTGGGCTCCGGCGATCCTTCCGCCTCAGCCTTCCAAGCAGCTGGAACTACAGGTGTGCGCTACCACACCCGGTTAATTTTTTGATTTATTGTAGAGACAAGGTCTCGCCAAGTTGCCCAGGTGGGTCTCCAACCTGCGGGCTCAGGCAGTCCACTCATCTCAGCCTCCCAAGGCGCGAGATTACAGGCTGAGCCACGGAGCCCGATGCAGCTACATATCTTAACTAAAAATACTTTATTGCTAAAAAATGCTAATGATCATCTGAGCCTTCAGTGCATTGTAATCTCTGGCTGGTGGAGGGTCTTCCTTGATGTTAATGGCTACTGAGTGAGCAGGGTGATAGTGAAGTTTGGGGTGACAATGGCAATTTCTTAAAAAAAAGACAATGAAGTGTGCCATGACACTTGTCTCCTTTTACAAAAGATTTCTCTGTAGCATGCCATGCTGTTTTATAGCATTTCACCCACAGTATAATTTCTTTCGAAGTTGGACTCAATCTTCTCAAACCCTGTTGCTGCTTTATAAACTAAGAGTATAGGCTATTTTACATCCTTTGTTGTTATTTCAACAATATTCATAACATCATCACTAGGAGTAGATTCTATCTTAAAAACCACTTTCTCTTCTCATCCATAAAAACCAATTACTCATTTCTTCAAGTTTCATCCTGAGATTGCAGCAATTCAGTTACATCCTCAGGCTCCTCTAATTTGAGTTCCCTTGATATTTCCACCACAGCTGCAGTGACTTTCTTCACTAATGTTTTGAACCCCTCAAAGTCATGCACGAAGGTTGAAATAAACTTTTACCAAACTTCTGTTAATGATGATTTTGCTTTTTTTTTTTTTAGGAATCTCACTCTGTTACCCAGGCTGGAATGCAGTGCATGAACATGACTAGTATAGCCTTGACCTGCTGGGCTGAGGTGTTTCCAGTACCTAGAACTACAGGTGTATGCCACCACACATGGCTAATATTTTGGTTTATTGTAGAGATGAGGTCTCACCATGTTGCCCAAGTTGGTCTCAAACTCCCGGACTTAGGCAGTCTTCTTGTCTTGGCCTCCTGAAGTACTGAGATTACAGGTGTGAGCCACTGAGCCTGGCCCAATGCTGATATTTTAACCTCTTCCCATGAATCACAAATATTCTTAATGACTTCTAGAATGATGAATCCTTTCCAGAAGGTTTTTAGTTTATTTTTCCCAGATTCATCAGAGGACTTACTATCTATGGCAGTTCTAGCCTTATGAAGTATATTTCTTTCTTTCTTTTTTTTTTTAAAGTCAGAGTCTCACTCTGTCACTCAGGCTGAGTGCAGCGCCACACTCATGGCCACTGCAGCCTCGACCTGCTGGGCTCAGGCGATCCTTCCACCTCAGCCTTCCAAGTAGTTGGAACTACAGGCATGTGCCACCATGCCCAGCTAATTTTTCTTGATTTATTGTAGAGATGAGGTCTCATCAAGTTGCTCAGGCTGGTCTTGAACTCCTCACCTCAGCCTCCCAAAGTGCTAGGATTATAGGCATGAGCCACTCACTGTGCCCAGGCTTATTTCTTAAATAATAAGATTTGATAGCCCAAATTCCTCTTTGATCCATAGGCTGCAGAATGAATGCTGTTGTGAGCAGGCACGAAAACAACCTTCATCTCCTTGTACATCTCCATTGAGCTCTTGGGTGACCAGGTGCATTGTCCACCAGTGGTCCTTTTTTTTTTTTTTTTTTGATTTGGAGTCTTACTCCATCGCCCAGGCTGAAGTGCAGTGGCATGCTCACAGTCAACCCAGCATCAATCTGCTGGGCTCCGGGATCCTTCTGTTTCAGTCTTCCAAGTAGCTGGAACTATAGGTATGCACTACCATGCCAGGCTAATTTTTAAAAATTTATTGGAGAGACGAGGTCTCGCCAAGTTGCCTGGGCTGGTCTTGAACCTGCAGGCTCAGGCAATACACTTGCCTTGGCCTCCCAAAGTGCTGGGATTATAGGCTGAGCCACCAAGCCTGGATGAGCGGTCATATTTTAAAAGGAACCTTTTTCTAGCAGCAGATCTCAGCAGTGGACTTATGATATTCAGTAAACCATGCTGTAAACAGATGTGCTTTCATATAAGCTTCGTTGTTTCATTTACAGAGCACACACAGAGTAGATTTAGCATCATTTTTTTTGAGGCAAGGTTTCCCTTTGTTACCCAGGCTGGAGTGCAGTGACACCATAATGGGTCACCACAGCCTCAAATTTGTTTTCTTTCTGATTTTTGGGTTGATTCATGTGTGTTTTTTATCCTTTTCCTGCATTCTTGTGAAGGGTATTGTCATTCTTTTTTTCCTTTCTTCTGTGTTTAATACTTTCTTAAGTATTTCTTATAGAGCTGGTCTGAAGGCAGTGTAAGCTCTTAGGGATTGAATGTCTGGGAAAGATTTTAATTCTCCATCACAGATGAAGCTTAACTTAGCTGGGTAGGTAGTTCTTGGCTGAAATTATCTTTGAGAACTTTGAAGATTGGGCTCCAAGCTCTCCTCAACCTGAAGTGTTTCTGTGGATAAGTCTGCTGCTATTCTAATTGGTCTTCCCCTGTAGGTAGTCTGACCTTTCAATCTTGCTAGTGCAGCCTCAAATGTATGGGCTCAGGCAATCCTCCTGCCTCAGCCTCCTGAGCAGCTGGAACTACAGATGCACACCACTAGGTCCAATTAATTTTTCTATTTTTTGTAGAGATAGAGTCTCGCTTTGTTGTCCAGGCTGATCTCCAACTCCTGATCTCAAGCGATCCTCTCATCTTGGCCTCCCATAGTGCTGGGATTACAGACGTGAGTTACTGCACCATGTGATTTAGCATAATTCTTATGGGCCATAGGATTTTTGGAATAGCCAATGAGCACTGGATTCAGCTTAAAGCCCCCAGCTGCATTATTCTCTAACAAGAGAATCCGCATATCCTTTATAGCTTTGAAGTCAGTCACTGACTTCTCTCTCGCTATGAAATTTCTAAATGGCATCATCTTTCAACAGAAGGCTATTTTGTCTACATTGAAAATCTGTTGTTTAGTGTAGCCACCTTAATCATAATCTTAGTAAGATTTTCTGGATGATTTGCTGCAGCTTCTTTATCAGCACTTGCCACTTCACTTTGCACTTTTATAGTATGGAAGTTGCTTCTTTCCTAAAACCTCATGAACCAACCTCTGCTAGTTTTAAACTTTTCTTGTACAGCTTCATAGAACTGAAGAGAGTTAGGGCTTGGCTCTGGATTAAACTTTTGGTTAAAGGAATACTGTGGTTAATTTAATCTTTTATCTAGACTACTAGAACGTTTTCCCTGTTGGTAATAAGGCTGTTGTGCTTTCTAATCATTTGTGTGTTCACTGGAGCAGTACTTGTAATATCCTTCAAGAACTTTCCTTTTGCATTCACAACGTAATTAACCATGTGGTGCTTGAGACCTAACTTTCAGCCTATCTAGGCCTGCAATATGCCTTCCTCATGAAGCTTAATCATTTCCTAGCTTTGATTTGATGTGAGAGATGTGGGACTCTTCCTTTCACTTGAATATTTAGAGACCATTGTAGGGTTGTTAATGGATGTAATTTTAATATTATTGTGTCATAGGGAATAGGGAGGCTCAAGGAGAGGGAAAGAGATGGGGGAAGAACTGGTCAGTGGTGTAGTCAGAACACAAAACATTTTCAATTAAGTTCACCATTTTCTGTATGAGTGGTTTGTGGTGCCCCAATCTGTCCATAGATTATCATATCAGCTGTAACAAGAATCATGAAAATGTGACACAGAGATATAAAGTGAGAACGTGCTGAATATACTTGCTCGATGCAGGGTTGCCACAACCTTCAATTTGTAAAAAATACAGTATCTGCAGAATACAATAAAGTAAAACACAATAAAAAAAAAGGTATGGCTATATATGTTTTTTCTTTACGATTACCATGGGGCTTACATAAATCATAAATACAACACTATGTTATAACAATTTACTTGCATAGGAAAACTACACATCTACCCCTACACACTTTGCTATTGATATTCCAATTTACATATTTCTATTTTATGTATCCAGTAACTAATTATTAGAGTTATAGTTATTTTTAATATGCTTGTCTTTTAACATTTATAATAGAGTTAAAGTGATTTATTAGCCAGTTTGACATTAGAGTTTTCTCTGTTTATATACTCACTTTCATGAGTGAGTTTTATACTTTCACATGCTTTGTACTGTTAGTTATTGTTCTTTTGTTTCAAGTTGAAAAACTCCACTTAGCATTTCTCGTAAGGCAGGTCTAGTAGTGATGAAATTCCTTTAGCTTTTGTTTACCTGGGAAAAATCTTTCTCCTTCCTTATTAAGGGATAGCTTTGCTGGGTATAATAGTCTCAGTTGACAGTTCCCATCTTCCACCTCCTCTGGCATTTTGGATATATCATCCCACTCTGTCCTGGCCTGCAAGGTTTCTTCTGAGAAATCCACTCAGTCTTTTAAGTACCTCTTTGTATGTGATGAGTTGCCTTTCTCTTTCTGTTTGGAAAATTCTGTTTGATTTTTGACAATCTGATTACAATATGTGTTGGTGTAGACCATTTTGGGTTTAACCTGTTCTGTAGTCTATGGGTTTCATGAATCTAGATGTCCACTTCCCTCCCCAGATTTGAGAAATTTTCAGCCATAATTTCTTGAAACCACTTTCTGCTCCTTTCTCTCTCTCTCTTCTTCTGGATGCCCCTTGCTTATGTTGGTTCACTTGACTGAATCCTATAGTTAGGCTTTCTTCTCTCCTTTTCATCCTTTTTTTCTCTTGCTCTTCTGACTTGATATCTTCAAATGACCTGTTTTCAAGTTCACTGATTCTCCCGCTTGATCAAGTTGACTGTTGAGCCCCTTTGGTGAATTTTTCAGTTCAGTTATTGTATTTTTCAGCAAAAGTAGCTTTGTTTCTCTATTATTTTTTCTCTTTGTCAATATTCTCACTTTATTCATGTATTGTTCTCCTGATTTCATTTCGCTGTCTCCTAGTGTTTTCTTGTAATTCACTGAGCTTCCTTAAGATGAATAATTTGAATTTTTTTGCAGGTAATTCACATATCTCCATTTTTTTCCCAAAGTGGTTACTGGAGAATGATTTTCTTCCTTTGATTGTACCATATAAACAGAAAGAAAGGTACAAAACTATAATTATTCCAATTCTGCAGAAGAATGCATCACATTTTACCAGTGATAATCGCTGGAGAACTTTTTAACTTTTTTTGGTTTATTTTGATTTTTCATGTTCCTTGTACAGTTGTGTTGGTGTCTGTGTTTTTGAAGAAACAGTACTTTTTCCCAATCTCACAGAGTAATGTTGACTATAGGAAGCGCTCACTCCTTTTCCTTTATTCCTAGCTGTCCCAGGCATCCAGGATCAGCCAGTCTTTCAGTACATGGTATGAAGTGAGATGGAAACCGGCTCCATGGAAGCCACACAGAAAGTCTGGAGATAGGGCTTTCATTTCTCTCCTCTGTTCTGAGCCTCTTTCCAATCTTGCAGAACTGTGCCAGCTATAGGAGGACAATCATCCCTTTTCTTTAGTTCTCAGTTGTTTTAGGCATCTGGGCTCTAGTACTCTTTCAGCACTGGATATGAAGCGAGACAGAAATTGGTCCCCTTGAGGAGAGCACCAAAATGCCAGGAGGCCAGATTATCAAGTGCACACTCCATTCTTTTCTTCCCCAGTGCTGAAAAAGTCAGGTGTGATTCTCTTGGCTCTGTCCTAACCTAGTTTGGGGTAGGCGCTGATGTAGGCAAAGTGAGTTTGTTCTTCTTTCTGTAATAGTGTGAATTTCCCCAGCTGTGTGCTTATCTGGGATGCTACAACTTATTAATTAGATTCTGTATATCTCATAAAGGTATTTTAGTCCAAATATTGTTTTCTTGATGTTTCTATGGGAAGAAAAGGGCTAGTACGTCCTATTCTGCCATTTTGCTCTAGTAACAGGAGTTTTTATCATGTGAAAAAATGAACATGATATTAACAGAAAGGATATAAAACCACAGATTTCATTCCAATTTTGTAGAAGGATGCAGCACATTTTTACTGGAGAGCATCTCTGGTGAACATTTTTACTTTTTGGGGGGAAGTATTTTTCAAATTTTTGAAGCACATATTACTTAGGAATTCAGAAAAAGTTAAATTAGCTTTGCATAGCTCTTAGCTTTATAAGAACTTAATTTTCTTTAAAAATTATTTAAAAAGTTAACAAACTGCATCATAGTAAAAGTTAACATAAGAATACTCTCTGGAAGATTTCCAGTTTTAGTTCCACCTATACAATATTTCAAAATGTCCTAGAGATGTTAGAAACATGCCACTCAAGGGCAATGCAATAAAAATTCTTTGCAACTGCAGCAACAAAATGGTAATAATTTTGTTACAGTAAAGGCAACAATATACACACAGACTTTCCTTATACACATAATGAAGTTACAAAGATTTGTGATATTATACAATCAATTCCTCTCCTTTTCTAAAGAAGGAATCGAAGTGACTTATGTAAGACTGAAACACTAATAGTTAAGGCAGAGCCAGACAGCGTACCTAGGTTCTGACACTGACTTAGTTTATGCTTTTTCTTATAATTAAGCCATGTGATTGAATACAACTATTTTATTGAAAGTGATGAGAACAATTATAAGTGGCGTATTTTAGAGCAATATAAGATGAACATTTGTAAAAAAAAAAAGTTTGTAGGTACTTATTTTTCAATCCAAAATAAAAATGTATTAAGTGATGTGGAAAATAACTTTAAAATTTAGAAAAACAGAAAAAAAACCTGGCAAACCAAGAGCAGTTTTCAAATATATCATGTTGAAATTACAGATCATATGGAAAAGCCAAGGAAACTGTATATAGCCTTCAGGTGGCTCATTGTTGTTTCAGGTGGTAAAAAAGGGACAGAAAAGAACATGTAGGCAACAACATTAAAATAAAACTACTGAAACTACTAAATGGCAATAAATAGATGCCTCATTTTAGGGCCAGGTTATACCAGTAATAAGGGAACGGTGCCAATAATCCTTTTAATTAAAGGTGAAATCTGTAACTTGTATTTTACTTATTTGGTTCATTCATTCATTGTTAAATATCAGGTGAACTAAAGGAGTCAACAGGGCTAATTCCGGCAAAATGTCCACAATATACATCTGCTGAAAAGGCATGTAACAGAAAATATTGGGAACACATTACAGTTGGTTGAAAGTTTTTTCTTTCAACTTTATTCTTCAAATTAATGTAGTTTTGTTTCCTATGGTAATACTAACAGGGAACAATCTATTTACAGGTTCCTTTGCAAATCCTAAAATGTGTTGTGAAATAGCACAGAATCATAAACAGTGTTTGACAATCTTTCTAACACATGCAGAGTGCCATACTATCACCAAAAGAATCAATCTCTTCTACTTAATTTAATCCTTCTTTAACAGTATTTTTAAAAGTCATCAATTCGAGATCTAGATCTAATAACACCATTAAGTACTTACAGCTTAGAAACTCAGCCTACATACGACTCTCTTATTCTTTGCTTATTACTAAAATATGTATATTGTGTGCCAATGTGAAAAATTACAGTGGTTAGGTTCCAATTATCCATGAGCTTATTAGATTCTTGGAGTAGAAATAAAGGTTTAAAAAATAATAGTTAAAAAAAATCAGGCGATACCAAGGAATTACTGAAAACCGTTAAATGTATTAATGGACTGGGTGCAGTGGCTCACACCTGTAATCCTGGCATTCTGGGAGGGTGAGGCAGGAGGACTGCTTGAGACCAGAAGTTTGAGACCGGCCTAGGAAACAGAGCAAGACCTTGTCTCTAAAAAAACCAAAAAGTTAGCTGCATGTGCCTGTAGTCCCAGCTACTTGAAAGGCTAAGGCAGAAGGATCACCTGAACCCAGTAGATTGAGGCTGCAGTGGGCTGTCATTGTGCCACTATACTCCAGCATGAGAGACAGAGTGAGACCCCAACCCCCATCCAAAAAAAGAAAAAGTGTATTAATGACATTGTGGCTATATATTAAAATGTCCGTAACTTTCAGAGCTGCACACTTTAGTGTATAGGGTAAAATGACATTGATTCCTAGGATTTGCTTTAAAACATTTCAGTAAAGAAAAAAAAAAGCAAGCTACTCAGCCAGGCATGCGCACAGCTGTTTTTGAAAGGCCCAGAGTGAGGCACGGCCAGGGAGTCCAGGGACACTGTAGGCTGCCAGGCATAGATCCTCAGATCCTCAGTGCTGGAGCTGGGCTGAGTTGAAGCCACACCATGAGGCGCAGGTACTGAAGAGATTATGGCATTTGAAACCCACATTGTTAAAAAATGAAACTTTTGTAAAAATAATGAGGATCATTCCATTGATCTTCCTAGAGAAAGGATCTCTAATTTCACTAAAAAGAATATGAAAGAGGTTAAGAAATCTCCAAAACAGGGCTGCTTTCATAAATAGAACAGTTGGACAAGCTGTGAAAAGCCCAGATAAACTACAGAAGGTGTTCTATCACAGAAAGAAAGTTCATCATCCCTTTCCAAATCCTTGTTACAGGAAAAAACAGTCTCCTAGAAGTGGGGGCTGTGACATGGCAAATAAAGAAAATGAACTGGCCTGGCTTGTGCAGGCCACCTGCCTGAAAAATTACGCCATGATAGTCGAACATATTTGGTTAACTCCAGTGATTCTGGTTCTTTGCAGACAGAAAGCCCATCATCAAAACATGGTGGGTATTTTTCTGAGGTTTCTCAGCAACATGAAACAATGGCCCAAGAATTTGAGACTGAATGTAGCTTTAACTATCTGGAAAAACAGTAGTATAAGTGAACTTGTAGCTTATTTGGTGAGGACAGAAGATCTTGGAGTTGTGGTAGATTGCCTTCCTGTAAACTCACCAATAGTTTCACAGGAAGAAAAACAATAAATCTTACTTTGCTGCTATGTAGACTTGTTGCCTCTAGTAAAGCCACTACTTAAAAGCAAATCTGAAGAATGTGTTATAGTTGGTTTGAACTTGCTTCAAGCAGTCATAAAAAGGTGGTGGTCAGAACTATCATTCAAACCAGAAATTATGATGGAAACATTCAGATTTTAAAACAACAATTAAGTGGATTGTGGGAACAGGAAAATCATCTTACTTTGGTTCCAGGATACACTGGTAATATAGCCAAGGAGTAGATGCTTATTTATTACAGTTGCATTGAGAGATTTCATGTACTAAAGAGCATTTGAGCATTCAAAACATCCTTGGACTGTATGATATACATAAAAAAGTCTTATCTGAGAACTGTGAACTGTGGAAGAAATCAAAACTGTTTTTCCTTTTAAAAAGCCACGTAATAAAACCACTAATGAAACCCTAACGATCTATTTCACATTGAAATGGAAAAATATCCAAAAGGTGCAGCTTCAACTTCAATGATATGAAAGTGCACTATGAAGATTGTTCACCTTTGCTGCATTTGGGATTTATATGGTTATTTGGTGACATTGTTTAAGAACTACTGGGTCTTAATGCAATCCTGCATAAGAGTATAATTTATATTATGTGAAAAAATAAGACAGAACTTATTACTAAGAACCACAAAGACCAATCATCAACTTTTTAAAGATTGTGTTTAATTTAAAAAAATACTTAAATGTGTACAGCTATTTTCTTATGTTGAAAAGACTGAAAGTTTAAAACATCATAGCAAAAATCAATATAAAAATTTTTTTGCTCACACAGATACTGTGTATGCAAAATGCCTTAATTAGTAACTAGTCAATGTGTTATGTTATGATACCAATATCTGTGTAAAAAAATTAAAACCAACCGTGCTTCTGGCATGATAAAATCATGGAATTAAATCAGGGGTTTATATTCATGTAGAACGTTGTTGAAATGTATTCCACACCATTTTTAAAGCTTGAGAATACTTTACTATCTCTGATTTCTTTTTGCCAGGCATGACATGTATGTATGTGTTATTCCCATCTAAAGAAAAAGATGAATATGTATTTATATGAATGTTTGATTGGAAATGTCCATCGCGTTGGCTAATTTATATTCACTTTTTATTGTATACAGATGTCTAATATTTTTCGTTTCTGTATCATTTAAGCTTCCTTCATTTGAGCAAATTTGCTAAATTTTTTTTTTTTAAAAAAAGAAAAAAGCAAATATGATAAAAAGAATTTTTTTTTTGAGTTGGGGTTTCACTCTGTCGCTCAGACTGGAGTGCAGTGGAACGCTCTCGGTCACCGCAGCCTCGACCTGCTGGGCTCCGGCAATCCTTCCGCCTCAGCCTTCCAAGCAGCTAGAACTACAGGCGTGTGCTACCACGCCCAGTTAATTTTTGATTTATTGTAGAGACGAGGTCTCACCAAGTTGCTTCGGTGGGTCTCAAACCTGTGGGCTCAGGCAATCCACTCGCCTTGGCCTCCCAAAGTGCTGGGATTACAGGCTGAGCCACCGAGCCTGGCTGTAAAAATTTTAAATTACGGAGTCTGTTGACGGTTATAACAGGGATTCGTGTGTCTAGTTTTTGTGTGTATTCAAATATTTTACAAAGAAAATGAGAAAACAAGGTAGTCATTTCTCTAATTGTGCAACCCTGGCAATTTCAATGAATTACTCTTTACTTCAGTTTTACCACCTGTAAAATAGAATAATAAAGGTGCCTAACTCATAAGGTTGTTGAATACTGCTGTTTCTCTGAGAAAGCTAATATAGGATTTTAGGGGATGTCACGAACACATGTACTCTGACCTCTGTACCACTGGCACTATGAATGGGCCTCACCCAGCCCTGTAACCCTGGTGGTCACTCCTGTGGTAGATGTGTGAATCCTAGTTGGGCACTAGTATAAAGGGTGTGTGGGTGTGGCTTGACAAGGTGGGGTTAAGATCAAAGACCCTTGCCCCAAAAGTGACTACCTTTCTTTTTTGCCTTGAACCAAAATTATCCTTTTGAGGGTTCTTAAAGTAAGACTCTTCTTAGAAGTTACTAGCAACATCTGAATAACAAACCAGGCTAAAAGGTAGTCCAACTCTGGTCCCTATTTCCTCCTTTTTTCTTGTCTTAAGTAAAGAGAAGAGTACTCATGATGAGTGTCTGGATAGAAAAACATATTTACCTAGGCCTCTGATTTCCGGAGATGAGACCAGTGATTTGGGTGCAAGAGGAGAAAAAAATTCCCCATGAGGAGTTCTACCTGTTTCTTTCTTCTTAGTCTTACTTCCAGATAAAAACAGAGAATCAGACTACTCATCACTTCTGCTGCTCCCCAACTGGTCCAATCTACCATCATCTCTTACCTGGATTACTGCAACAGCCTCCAAACCTTGTTCTTTGCTTTACCCTTCCCCTGCTACAAGCTATTCCCAACACAGTAGCCAGACTGATTCTCTCGAAATATATCGTATCACTCCCTGGTTCAACTCTTTGCTGGCACTTCATGATAGAATAAAAGTCAAAGTCCTTACAAGTGCCTAATAAGGGCCTACATCTTTTTTTTTTTAGTTGGAGTCTCACTCTGTCGCCCAGACTCCATGGAGTGCAGTGGCTGCTCCCGGCCACCGCAGCCGGTGATCCCTCCGCCTCAGCCTTACAAGTTGCTGGAACTACAGGCACGCACTACCACGCCTGGCTAATTTTTTTGATTTATTGTAGAGATGAGGTCTCGCCAAGTTGCCCAGGCGGGTCTTGAACCCGCGGGCTCAGGCAATCCACTCACCTCAGCCTCCCAAGGCGCGGGATTACAGGCTGAGCCACCGAACCTGGCTAGGACCCACATCTTTCCACATCACCTTCCCCCTTACCTAGCTGACCTCTTCTACATCTCATTGCTTTCCATGAAGTCTCCTAAACAGGCTATTCGTACCCCTACTGCAGAGCTATTCCATTTACTGCTATACTGTTGTCTAGAATCACTTCCCCCAGAGACACTTGGCTTGATCCTTCAATTCATTCCAATGTCACTTCGGCAGTTGAGGCTTTTCTTAACTCCTTATTTCACACAGCAGTATGTCTTCCTACTTTCAACACTCCCACCTCCCTTCACTACTTTATTTTCTTTATAGCTTACATTATTAATTGAGACACAATAAATTTGGACTTATTTGTCTTATTTTTTCCACTGGAATAAGCTCTATGATGGCAGGACTTTTTGATGATTGCTATATCTCCAGTTGCTAAAACAGGGTCTTAGCATTCAGTAAATATTTGTTTAATAGTATATTACTTTAGTTCATGACAAAAACTAAAGTCTATTTAGCTATGCCTCACACATCCCAAATTTAGGTTGCAGACCAGTTTTCAGTTATATGATACACTAGGAATTCCTCTAACATAACTTATTGGCCTAGAAAACTGAAAATTCTTTTCCTAAAACCAGGGATTCTCACTTTTCTTTTCAGTAATAAAAAACATACAACTTGAATATATATTAGCATTTCACTGAAAAAGAGATATTCTGCTTTCTTTTTAGCCTGAGAATTTCCCCATGAATTAAACAATCATCACAATTTTTGATAGTTTTACAAAAACCTACAAATACAGATTCAATAGGTTAGCTGGGGCAAATATTTGAAAATAATATTAACCAACTGTGAGCCTAAAAAAATATTTCTCAAAGTCTAACTGCAGAGGGCTAAAAATCCTTAATCTTTTTCTTGGATTCCTGCTGAACTGTTTAGCAAAACTGAGACCCAGAGCTTCTGAGATCTTGGGCATGATGACCTTGTTCTCTTTTATAGTTCAGAATTGGGGAACTTCATCTGGTAGTAATTTTGATGGGTTTCTTTTCATTCAAGATAATTCAAAGTTATTTGTCTGATGTAATAAGCAGGACAGTGGAAAAAAAGTAAAAACGCAGTCATCTTCTATTAGAGTTAATACAGATAAGTCTAATTAGCCACGAAAACAGGAAATACAAAAAAAGTTTTGTTCTTTAAAAAGATGTTCTGAAAAATGTTAAATAAGTAAAACCTTTCCCAATGCTGTATCATAAAATATAACTTTCTTCCTTTTTTAAATTGATAAAAGCTAAAATAATCCACATAGCTGCATGAAAAATTCTTTTGGGCCAGTTCTTGGACCATTTTTAATATCAGTGTTTTTACATTCATCTAACACTCTTTAATGACAAATACTGATGAACAGCCATAGCCAAATCAAACAAACACAAATACTTTAGAGATGTATTGCCTAGGTGAACTTTCTGCGATAGATGGAAATTTTCTAGCCTACGCTTTACAGTACAATAGCCACTAGCCACAGGCTATTGAGCACATGAAATGTGGCTAGTGGAACTTATGGTTTTTAAATTTTATTTAATTAATATAAAATTTAAATAGCTGTATGTGGCTAGTGGCTGCCATACTGGACAGCACAACATTAGAGCCCAGAAATAAGTAATTGGCCCGTAATAGTATTCCTTATTAGCCATATTAGAATCCATTAACTAGAAATTATTCCTCAGAATTTACAAGTTCCAGTTAAGATTTACCAACCCCATCTAAAAATAACTATCATCCCCAAATCCCAAAGGTTGAACACAAAAAGTACTTTTAAATGAAACAAACATTTACAATTGTTATTTTATTTATTTTATTTTTTTTTTGAGTTGGAGTCTCACTTTGTCACCCAGACTGGAGTGCAGTGGCCGCTTCCGGCCACCGCAGCCTCAACCTGCTGGGCTCCGGCGATCCTTTCGCCTCAGCCTTCGGAGTAGCCGGAATTACAGGCGTGCGCTACCACGCCCGGCTAATTTTTTTATTTATTGTAGAGATGAGGTCTCACCAAGTTGCCCAGGTGGGTCTCGAACCCGCGGGCTCAGGCAATCCACTCACCTCAGCCTCCCAAGGCATGGGATTACAGGCTGAGCCACCGAGCCCGGCTTACAATTGTTATTTAACATGTATGCTAAAAGATTATTTTGGCTACGTATGGTGACTCATGTAATTCCAGCACTTTGGGAGGCCAAGGCGAGAGGATTGCTTGAGGCCAAGAGTTCAAGACCAGCGTGTTCAACATAGCAAGACCCTGTCTCTACAAAAAATTAAAACATTAGCCAGGAACAGTGGCACATGCTTGTAGTCCTAGATACTTGGGAGGCTGAGATGGGGGTGGGGAAGGGGGTGATGGGAGGAGTGGGGAAATCACTTGAGGCCAAGTGACAAAGCAAGACCCTGTCTTTAAAAGAATAGTAATTTTATAGTAGAAAGGACAAGTAAATTGAGTGAGATGTATAGAGAAATGATGAAAACTATTTGCTCCTTCCTTTTCTCTTACTACTCACATCCAGCTGGCAAGTATTTTGGCTCTACTTCCAAAATATACTCCAAATCCACCCAAATTTTTTATCTCTACTATCTCCACCATAGTCCAATCTACTATCACCTCTTGCCTAGATTATTGCAACAGCTTCCCAACTGGTCTCCCAGCTTCCTCTCTTGCTCTCTCATGATTCACTCTTTATACCATAGTTAGAGTGATTGTCTTAAAATGTAAATTTGATGTACTCTTGTTCTTACAATTTTTTTCAACAGCTTCTGCCAAGAATACAGTCCAAACTTCATCCCACAAGCCCCCATAACCCTATTTCATCTTCCTTGCCCTTAGAACTCATCATGACACCACTCTCACCCCTACTTGCCATAGCCTTGTCATTCTTCTTTCCTACTGCTTCAACAGACCAAATTTTGACTGAATTGAGGCCGTGTCACTTACCCTTTCTTGTATGTGGAAAGCTATTTGTTCACATCTTCAGATGGGCAATTCTCATCATCTATGTGGCAGCTCAATTGTCCTTCTGAAAAGTTATTTTCCCTGACACTCGACTTAATGTTGCCACCTATTCACTATTACATAGTCCTCTTTTATTTTCAATTTTCTTTTAAATTTTCACAACCTGAAATGATCTTTCTTTCTATTGTTCACATGTTTCCATATGTGTGCCCCCTCTAGCATGCTGATTCCATAAGAACAGGAAGTGGTTCTTAATTCTTCATATAGTAGCCTCTCAATAATTGGAAATTAAAAAAAAATTTTTTTTTTTGGTCTGGGTCTCAGTCTAATGTCCAGGCTAGAGTACGGAGGCATGATCACAGTTCACCACAGCTTTGATCTCCTGGGATCAGGAGATCCTTTGGTCTCAGCCTCCTGGGTAGCTGGGATGGCATGTGAGAACCACCATGCCTGGCTAATTTTTAAAACTATTTTTTAGAGATGAGGTCTTGCTGTGTTGCCTAGGCTGGTCTCCAGCTCTTGGGCTCAAGCAATCCTCCTGCCTCAGCCTCCCACAGTGCTGGGATGACAGGTGAGCTACTTTGCCTGGCTGAAAAAAACAGATTTTTTATAACTATCATCTTAGCTCCTGAAAGTAGTGGGCAAGTTTGGTGAACTTTTCCAAGGCTTAGAATCATACATTAAAATGGAAATAATGTAATTACTTCACTCAAAAGCTGCTCCATTTAGCATAGAAAAAATGTTTTGCTTGGACCTTTTTTTTTGAGTTGGCGTCTCACTTTGTTGCACAGGTTGGAGTGCAGTGACACACTCACAACCACCATAGCCTCAACCTGCCGGGTTCAGGTGATCCTTCTGCCTCAGCTTTCCAAGTAGCTGGAACTACAGGCATGCACCACCACACCCGGCTAATGTGTGTGTGTGTGTGTGTGTGTGTTTTGACTTATTGTAGAGACAAGGTCTTGCCAAGTTGCCCAGACTGCTCTTGAACCCGTGGATTCAGGCAGTCCTCTTGCCTCGACCTCCTAAAGTGCTGGGATTACAGGGTTAAGCCACTGAGCCTGGGCCACCCTTTTTTAAAAAAAAATATTTATTTATTTTTTTGTTTTATGTCCTACCCTCCATCTATCAGTTCTCAATAATCGTTAAGAATGCACTCCTGGACTAATAAGTCCTAAAATTTCTCACAGCAGCCCTCCCAGGAGGTTAGTTTCTTCAGATTTTCATCTCAATGACCTTAAGGCTATCCCCAAGGAATCTCTTTAATCTGTCAGTTTTAAGGTAAAACATCTGTTGGGAATGCACAGTCTCACCTTTCTTCTGGAAAGTTAAACTATCTCTTGGGCAGTATAAACTGGTCAGAGTCCCCATACATTTTAAGATACTTATTCTGTAAATGGGCTTCTTTAAATAAATATAGTAATAACAACGAAGTAAATATCAAAAGTGAAATGCTGTTACATGTTTTTATTACAATATGATGGGAAAAAAATTAAAAAAAAAATAAGACCGAGAGTTGCTGGCAATAACATTTTCAAGGCATTTCCTACCATTTTAGATAGTAATCTGAAATGTCCAAAGAATTTTTATCCTATTTTAGGATGAATTTTTAAAAGGGTCTCAATAGCTATTGTGTCTTGGCAGGAAACAATACAAAGTTAAGATTCTCCTTCACTGGGCATGCCAAACCAGTAAGACCAAATCTAAGAATTATTTATAGACCCTTTCTAAGGGGACTATCACAGTCATGAAATGGCCAATCTACACACATGTAGTTAGAAGTGTAACCCAGAATTTTAACCAGAAAAAGCAAAGTACATACAAAATCTCTCTGGCCTGCTACAATATGCATTCTTTTAAGAAAAGTACTGCTCCCAATTTAGCATTTCATCCAGAAAGCTTTTATAAAATATTTATAGAGTCCATAAAAGCATGAACCAGATGATGACAATGTGCTTCTGGCTACTGTTTAAGAATTCTTAAGTATTTTTAGTGATTGAATCTATTACCTATTATTATAAATCTTATTGAACATAAACTCTCAATTTTCCTAAGGAGTCTGAAATATAACATCTCAACAGGCAGTACTCAACTTGATAACCAGATTAAATGTAAAAAATGCATTTCTAGATTTGTTGCTTTGCCCTTCTTGGTACAATTTCTTATAGAACAACTGCAAAAGAAATTCCATCATTTAACCTAAAATACAGCTGACTGAGTAACTTACTACATTTCTGTTCTTACTATTCATAAAAGCACGGGTATCCTAGCCCCTGTAGATAAGGAATTTCTGAAATCTGAAGGACTGTGTTTTACTCTCTCAGAGGCACTTCTGCACCTTCTTTATTGTCTTAGTTGTTCCTAACACCTAAGATACCAGTAAGGCAGCTATAATCACTCTGAGAATACTTGTGCATATGTAACCAGGAATCAGGCAAAACATAATGCCAATTATCCTCTTATAAGACCAGTACCCTTGAAACGTTCCCACAATTCAAAGTTATACTTTTACTACTTTTCCTGAGGCACATGAAAATAAATGTAACAAAACAATGCAACAGCCTGAATTGTATGAATTGTATAAAGGAATTCGGCACGATGAAAGCAGAATGTTTATGATCTGCTGTGTTTCATACGAACTCCCAGTTTCTACTTATAGAATGGCAGAAATCATAAAGCAAAACCATTGTAAATTCAACTTGAAAATATAATGAACAAGGTCATATGTTCATTCTTTTCATCAGTTATTAAATGTTATGGTTTAAAAAGCCCCCCCCCAAAAAAACCACAACACTACATGATGTTCTTATGTACTATGGATCTTCATTGAATCTGAAGTCTGTAGTTAAAGTGATTATGGAAAGAAATATTAGGCTTTACTAGAGTTACCAAATAAACAACTTGGTTTAAAACATTTAAAATTTGATAAAGTTTAAAGGAAACTAGTCCCATTTATATTTTCAATACTCATATTAATATTTATAATATTATCAGAGTATCTCAAGACATTTTCAAAAATAAAGGTGAAATTAACTTATTTCCAAACATATAAAGACAATGTATTTTTTAAAAAATCCTTAGAATACCATTAGTACAAAGAACACATGCAATTACACTATACTTTAATTTCAGACATACACAGTGATACGCTACCAAAGCAGCATAAGTAACATGCAGCACCATGCCTACAGTATGACAAGCAAACCTTAAAATCAGAGACGACAGTCTGATGTATTTGTACAGAAGTGATAGCTGACTCAGTAGGGCAGGTATAGGTGGCCTTTTAGACAGGTTGGGATGCTAGTAAAAGTGGCAGAGATGAGGAAGAGAAGGAGAGGAGAATTAAACTACAAGGGGAAGATGTGATATACCTCCATTTTGTCTATATAATGTCATCCCTCCATCTGTCTATTCACCCAGTTTAAAATACCTAAAAGGGACTAGGCACTCACTGCTCAAGGCTTCCTTTTACTTGGACCAAAGGTACACCTTTTTTTTTGGATGGCTGCACAGAAGTGCAACCTGATCTCAGAACAGAAAAATCTAATTGGCACTCACTGAATTCACTCTCAGCCTTGGACTTATTACTAAGTGCTCACTGACTGAATTTTTGAATCTCCTGAGTCGGTTGGTCCTCTAGCTGTACATTCAACTCTGAGAGTCTCCAACCTGATCAAGACCAATTTTTTGGCCTCAATGGCCTTTCTTGCCAGATAAAATAAAAGTAAGGAAATGAAATGCCTTAGTGTGAAAAACTGGGGAAATACACAGGCCACTAAAATAATGGAGTCATATTCCAAATACAATTTGGAGCTATATGCTTATCTCTTGACCTCTGGATTAAGACAAATTCATGGGATACATAAATTCAAGTACAAACATACATACCCACACACATATATATAACCTAGCATTAAACGTGGGACTGCTCTCAACCTTATTTAACATAATGCTCACAAGTGTATTTTATTGCAAAAGGACATTGCTTTTGGAGTAAAACCATAATGTATGAAAATGTGCAAATCACTTGATCCTATTAAGTATCAGTTTCCTTTCTATAAAATAGGGATAATAATCATTGCCCTGTCTGATTATCAGGATCACCGACAGGCTCAAATATGATAATATGTGAAAAGTACTTGTAATCTGATGAACTGTTATTACTGTGTAAGGTGCTCCTTTTTTGAACTTTCTTCTAACTCAGAGTTTTATTGTAAGGTCTGTAAGAATATCCAGGTACCAAAAAAAAAATCTATATTAAAAGAATTCTGGAGACAGTGATGGAGGAAAATGATTAGGATACTGGGTCAGAACACAGGGAGTTAATTCTAGAATTAGAGTGAGGTCCTGATGCAAAACCACAACAGCAACAATGCTTACCCTTTGCAGACACTGGTCAACTCCCTTGCTGCCCTGGTACCCTGATGTACTGTGCTGCTAGTTTTTAGGTGACTCACTGGGGACAAGTTGAGTTTGGAGGTGTACGAGGAGGAACTTCCAACACTAAAAATCAACTTCGTCCCCAATCCCTTTAACAAACACTCCTCTTATCTTCTGAGCCTGGCCTGGTTCGTCAAAACGATTCCCGGTTAGAAAAAGGTTGTTAGGGAGCCCCTTTTAACTGTGAGACACTCATAGCACTCCTACTCCCTACCCCACCACGAATTATCTATTTCCAATGGACAGGCTCATGGTCCGAAACCCCGGGCCAGGTGTGCTAAGTTTTGTGTCTCCCAACTCACCAACAGGCCTCACTCTCCCTCCAAGCCTCAGCAATCCCACCTACAAAATGAAGAACGGCGGCGGCTGTCGGCTCCATCCCCTGGCCATCGTAAGGATGCAGGAGGCCGTGCCCGGAAGGCGCCAGGAACGGTGTGCGAGAAACACCGAGCCCACCGCTGGTTATAAAGTATCTACGACGAGCCCCGCTGTGCCCTCCCGCCTCAAGGAAATGGCCCGGTCAGAGCTGACACCCCCAGTCACTCAAGAGGGCCACGCAGACGCGGGGTCGGGCGCGTCGTCACAGAACCGATGTTGGGGTGAGGGGCAGGAGGCGACCCCGCGGCGCCGGGCGGGGCGCGAGGCGCGGGGCCCAGGGCGAACCCACCTGTTGTTTCGGATGCTGACCAGCACGCACAGCACGAGCTCCAGGTAGGTGCGCAGCACTTCCAGCCAGCGGGTGGAGAGCTGCAGGGCCTCGACGTCTTCCCCTCCGGTCCCGGGGTCCGCGCTGCGCCCGTCGCCGGGGCCGCCGCCGCTCGGGTAGTTCTCGGCGGCGAACTCAACGCGCAGCTCTCGCACGAACCAGCCGCACTTGCGCATGAGGAACTCGAGCCGAGGCTGCTCCGCGGGCGCGACGCGCAGGCAGATACGGAGCTGGGGCCAGAGGGCCGGGTAGAAGAGGCACTCGCGCCAGTGCGAGCAGGAGGCCGAGGCCCGCAGCCGGTCGGGCGCCGGCAGGAACGAGAAGATGTGCACGATCAGCTCGCTGGGCAGCGACGCGGCGCCCGCCGCCTGCCCGCACAGAGCCATCCGGCCCCGCCGCCGGCTGCCGGCTCCCGGCCGCCCCCGCAGCCCCCGGAGCAGCCCCCGCAGCCGTCGCAGCCGCCGCAGCTGCTGCCGCCGCCACCGCGCCACCCGGGCGGCCCCGGCTCGGGTTCGAGCTCCCGGCGGTCGGGGCTGCGGCACTGACAAGAACAACAACATCAATGACAAGGAAGAAGGGGGCGGAACCGTCGTGGGCCTCGGCGGAACCAAGTGGAGCGCGAGTTGCGGAGAGGGGGAAAGGCCTCCGCGGGGACGGCCCGCGGAGAGCCGGCCTCTGCCCTCGCCCCCGCTACTCACGTGCGCCCGAGGCCCGCACACTCAGGAGCCGCAAAACCTTCCCCAGCCCTGCTCCAGGGCCCGGAAGCGGCGAGTCACATTGTAAGGAAACACCGGCCCTCCCTGCGTCAGGAGGCGGAGGCGGGAAAATGGTAGGAGCTAGGTTTGACGTCGCCGCTGGTGGGAGGAGCCCGGCGCGGACCGGCGCGACTTCCGGGAAAAGGGAGCGCCTCCTTGCCGGTAGGGCCGGGAGGCGCGGCACGTGACTCCTGACGCACGCCGGCCGCGGGGCGGGGCGGGAAGCGGCGCGGCGTGGGGTTGGGGCTCCGGGCGCTCCACCCCCCTTCACGCCTTGCGGCGCTGACGGCAGTCGCTGCGTCCCGACCGCTCAGGCAGTCGGTGAACTTCGGCGCTGAGGCGGTGGGGGTGTCCCAGCTCGGGTTTCGTGCGAGGGGGCGTGACGCTTCCCTGTGAATCGTTTCCCGATTGCTGGGCTGAGGACTCTGAGGCAGGGCGGCGGCGGCGGCGTGCGGGAGGTTTCTCCCCTGCCCGCCTGCCTGCAGTATTGTGAAGGATTCCTGAGGTGGCGCCACTGAGGAGGGGGAGCGGCGGGGCGGGGCGGCCGATGGCCGGTGGGGCGCTCGTGGGCCTCCCCCCTGGGTCGGACCCGGCGGGGGGACTTCCGTGCCCTGCCCGCGGTGTGAGGAAGGCGGCGTGAGGACAGCGCCACCCTGCGGATTTAGAGGGAGAGGGAGGAAAAGGGCGAACGAGTCGTAGGTTTGCGGGTTGATCATCGGCCTCTTCTCCAGGGCCCGGGGGCGGGGGGGGCTCTCCATTCCCGGTGCTGGGAGTTAAAGACCCTCGTTGACAAGAACCTGGGGGCGACGATAGAGGACTGGTTGAGATTATTATTGTTTTCCAGCACGATGCTCCTAACTCGAGAGGGATTTTCGAAACGGTGTTCCTTGCCGACAGCCTGCGACCCAGTGAACGGGCGTCAGGGCGGTGACGTCAGAAAGGATGAAGTGGGCTTAGGGGATGGTGGAGGATGGCTTCGGGGCGGCCGCCGCTTGAAAGCCTCCGCTAGGGTTTTGGAACGTCCTCGGTGCTGAACACCAAGAAGCTGTTGTAGAAGGTTTTCACCCTCCGAGGGCAGAGCCCTCCGCCTTTTTTCTTTTCTTTTTTTTTTTGGATGACTTCTGGCGCCTTACACATACCAGGGGGTCGGCCACGTTAGGTTGCCACCTGTTTCTTGTCAGCTCAGTACCAGCAAAAACGGAACAGACCAAAACAAAAATAAACTACCTGTCGGTAGGGGGTGGGGGTGGGTTATTTCTTTGAACCTCTGTCTGGCAGAGTGCTTGGTAATGGTTATGCCTTGTGAATACTTCATGGGCACTCAGTGGCAGCAGCAGTGACTTAGCTGGCACTTAGGTTTTAATTTTTTAAAAATTGCTCTCTTAAACTCATTGAAGTACTTGGACGTGAGGCATAGACATCTAGGTCTTCCACTTAAGCATCCTTCAGTGTGCATCTATAAAAGTATGACCCTATATAACAAAAATAACATCATCACACCTTACAAGGTAAATAATTTCCGGGGTATGATCTTATCCGTGTTCAAATGTAGTTATTTCCCCAATGTCCTTTACCAAGTTGCAATAAAGGACCACTCTTGCATTTGGTTTTGTGTCTTAAGTCTCTTTTGATCTAAACACTAGAAGGTTAATCTTTAATGGACCATCCCCACAATTGTTTTTTACACTTTGATTTTTGAAAGACCAAACTGTCCTGTAGAGTGTCTCACCATCTGTGTTTAACTGCTTTCTCTTGGTATTTAACTTACTCCCCTAGTCCCTGTGTTTCTTATAAATGTGATTGAGAAGGTTAAAGGTCTTAAACAAGGTTTTAGAATAGACGTTATTGAATACTTTGAGTTACATACATCTGCTTTTGAAATACCTTCAATTATGATAGTATTTGAGAATGGCCTGGGCAACTTGGCAAGACCTCATATCTACAATAAATAAAAAAATTAGTGGGTGTGGTAGTGTGGGCCTGTAGTTATGGCTACTTGGAAGGCCGAAGCTGAAGGATCGCCTGAGCCCAGCAGTTCGACGCTGGGGTGGCCGTGACTGTGCCACTGCATTCCAGCCTGGGCCACGGAGTGAGACTCAAACTCAAAAAAAAAAAAAAAAAAAAAGATCACCAGTAATGAAAACAAAATGACTCCTGGATTAGGTTGGCAACAACTGGATCTCCTTTCTTTCTTTCTTTTTTTTGAGTCGGAATCTCACTCTGTCTCCCAGGCTGGAGTGCAGTGGCACGCTTGCTCATGGCCTCCGCAGCCTCGACCTGCAGGGCTCAGGGGACCCTTCCTCATCAGCCTTCCAAGTAGCTTGCACAGGCACATGCCACTGGCCTGGCTCATTTTTTAATTTACTGTAGAGAGGAGTTCTTTTGAAGTTGCCCAGGCTGGTTTCAAACCCCAGAGCTCAGGCAGTCCTCTGGCCTGCACCTCCCAAAGTGCGGGGATTATAGGCATCAGCCACTGCCCCTGGCTTTGATCTCCTTTCATGTAAGGTTCTGTGCTATGTTTTATTTTGTGTTTTTTTCCTTAAAAGAAAGTTATCTGGGAAGCATCTGGTTTCCTAAAATGTCCAATTCATCCATCAACCTTTCACTTAATGGCTTTAACAGCAATTTTAATTCTTGCCCGAATCATAATTGTATTAGAGGCTATAAATGATAATTTCTAGTTCTTTTATTCCATCCCACTTAATAGTTTGCATTCTTTTGTCGAGTAGAAGTTTTCTTTCATAAATCGGGAACATTAATCACCCTGAAATACAACTCTCTTGGAAAAGCAGGAAAAAATGCTTAGTTCTTTTCCTTTTATTATCAATTTTGAACGTAAGTTATATGGCCCCAGAGGGTGGCAAATGAATTTTTCTAGCTTTTGCTTTTTCTGAATATTATTATGTATTCATGAATTTTTTGCAGGCTTTAATCATTCTTTTAATTTCAAAGTTCGATGCGTCTACAACACCTCTCAAAAATTATTTCTATTTATTATCGTAGTTTTCTGACATTCCTTGAGCAGTTTTACCAGATGTAACAATGGATTGGGTGAGACTGAGACTGGATTTTCATCCCCCCCCCCCCCCCAGTTTTGCTGTGATTTAGTTTGGTGATCTCTAAACAAGTTGCTTAACCTCTTTGGTCCTTATTTTCTTCATTTATACAAGTAGCGTTTTGGCATGGATCCCCATAGCTCTTATATTCTCTGCTCTCAAGAAAAAAAAATCCCACTATTTTATTGAGATCGATTTTACATGCCATAAAAATCACCCATTTCAAGTATACAATGATTTTTAGTAATTTTATCAAATGGTGCAACCAACATTGCAAATCAGTTTTAGAACATTATTATTTCTCTAATAAGATTCCTCATGCCCATTTACAGCTAATCCTTGTAGAGACGAGGTCTCGCCAAGTTGCCCAGGTGGGTCTCGAGCCACGGGCTCAGGCAATCCTCTCGCCTCAGCCTCCCAAAGTGCTGGGATTACAGGCTGAGCCACTGAGCCTGGCTTGATTTTTGTTTGTTTGTTTGTTTTTGTTGCTTTGGTCTTCTTGTAGGGTTCTCTAGGTTCCCCTGTTTTCTTTCTGTGTCCTGACCAAAAATCGAGACCTTGATCATTCTGTGACCCAGCCAGCTGCAGGTTTTTCCCAGTAGGCTTGAACCTCATCTGGGGCCTTGAACATTCCCAGGCGCTGATAAAGTTATCTCAGTTGTTGCCTAAAACACTAAAAGAAACTGACCCTGTCCCTGAGCCAAATTCCTTAAACCATCATGTAAACTCCATACCTTGACCCCCTCCCGCCCCCACTACTGATATACCTAGGTAGGACACCCCTTCCTCTTGCTCTCTGTTGAGAGGTTTGCTGCAGCATTCTGTAAGTTCTCCTAATAAATGCTGTGGACTGATCACTCTGCCATTTAGTGCTTTTTTCTTTGGAATCCCAACTATCCCCACCTCAGACATTTTGGGACATCCTTTGTGGGAATTGCCCTGCTGCCACTTTTTGGGGCAACTCTAATGGGAATGAAACACAACCCATTCATCTGTTCACTGACGTTTAGGTTATTTCCAGTTTGGGGCTATTATGAATAATGCTGCTGTGAACATTCATGTGCAAGTCTTTGTTTGGACATATGTTTTAAATTCTTTTGGGTAGACACCTGGGAGTGAAAGTGATAGGTTGTGTGGTAGTTCTAGGTATAACTTTTTGAGAAACCGTGAAGCTGTTTTCCAAAGTGGCTACATCATTCTCCATTCCCACCAGCAGTATATGAAGATTTCCAGTTCTCTGACTTTTTGACGATATGGAAATACACTGTGACTGACTGATCTGAGACTGATATTTTTTCTTTAGTATTGTACTAACAAAAAACTATCTTCTTGTGGTGTTACTTAGTAGTCTTTAACTATTAGGAATAGCTTCTGAAGAAAATAAAAAATATATCAATTTGCCATAAAATAAAATTCTGCTTCTTAGTGTTGTTTTTTAATTTTGAACTTTCTTATTAAATGAAGGATGGTAGGAATACCGTTATTGATAAGCGTAAACTAAGATACAAACTAGTAAGTTATGGTCTTGTCCAGTTACAATAATAAAACAGTACATTACAGTGGTGGCACAAACTTTATCTTTAAGCCAACATCTTTAATACTAATCATGTTTATTGAGTATGTATATTAAGCATGCTGGATGAGTTGGATTCTTATGAAATTTATGTATACCATATTGTTAAAGTAACAAAATTGACTTATAAAGGACAGAATGAAATCACATTTTGTGAAGCTATAAAATCTGAGCTATGATTCAGAGTGTGGGAGGAAGTACTGACGTTATGAAGCTCCCAAGTACCTAGTAGTACTAAGCTCCAGATTCCAAAAGTGGCATATTGTCACTATAGCAACCACCATGCTTATTTGAATTTGAAGCCCAGCAATGAGTGGTGGATAGGACTATAAAACATGAAGGTGGATCTGAGCTCTGGTGGGTTAATAGCCTGCCTGTTGATAGTCAATGGCTTGTTCTGTTTTTTTTTTTTGTTGTTGTTATATTAAGATTGATTCTTTTCTAGAATATATTCTTGTTCATGTTTTTTTTTCTGAGAGAAAAATTAAGTATTTAATATTCTTATAGTCCTCCTTTTCTAACATGCTAAGTCTAATGTTTTTTTCCATTGGGTAATTTAAGATACCAAGCATATCTTTGCTATAGCTTTCTCTCCATTATTACTTAAGTCTGGCAACTTGCTTTGGGTTAAATATAACTTTTATTATACTGAATCACAATTCTATAACAAAAAATAACTGTGTCACAGATTTTATTTTAGCTACAGCTTGAAAAGATGTTTAAGGCTACCAATAAACATGAATACTGCCTAAATTCAAACATATCTTGTAAAAAAATTGTTTTTTTCTGAGCAAAGTCTGGGCTTCAGATGCTGTTGGTAGAAGTGACATAACTCCTTTCCAGTTAACTTGCATCCATAAATTTTTCTAGAGGCACAGGAGCCTTCTGGGAGAATAGATCTGGGGTTCTGATTCCTTTCCCTTCACCTTTGTCTGATGGACTGTAGTGGTTCATAGTGGGATCATATACAGGAAAAGGAAATGGTGGATTGATCAGAACTTGTCTTAAGAGGGTAGGGGAAGTCTGCATTAGTGAGCTAGATGCAGGAAAAAGAATGAGGTCATTGGGTTTTTGGTCTAGGTGCAGCATATTGCTGGTATCAGACCACCCACGAGTTGGTTGCATAAATTTGTGAATTGGAAGAGCTCTGTCAGTTAAAGTGGACATTGATAGTTCATATCCCAAAGCACGGGATCAAACAGGAGCAATGAAAATTGGACCTTGTGCAATATGATAGGGAAGAGGGGAGACTGGTTTACCAGAGGATGCTTCTCTCAAGTGGGTAAGTGGGTTCTGTTTTCAGATGTCCTACTTTTTTTAAGAGAAACTAAAATCCTGGGGTTTTGTTGTTTTTTTTAAAGGGGAAATCTGATTGCCAGGTTATTCACATTAAAAATATGTGAACATAACAAAACCGGATTTAGCCTTTAGGTTATCAGATTACAAATTCTTCACTAGAGCCCTCAAATCTATGGACCGAGGCTACTTTTTGTTCCTATAGCTAGGCCTGCTAGCTAATCTCTACATTTAAGTTTACTTCCAGAAATTTTTTCCCATCCCTTTCAGAGTATAAAGAAAAAAACAGGAAAAAGAAAAAAAAAAAAAAAAAAAAGGATTAAATTGGCCAGGTGTGGTGGCTCATACATGTAATCCCAGCACTTTGGAGGCCAAAGTGGGAGGATTGCTTGGGTCTAGAAGTTTGAGACCAGCCTAGGCAACATAGCAAGACCTTGTTTCTAAAAAAAGAAACAAACAAAAAAAACCCCCCAAAAATTAGCCAGTCATGGTGTATGCCTGTAGTCCCAACTACTCAAGAAGCTGAGGTAGGAGGATTGCTTGACCTTATTGGTTAAGGTTGCAGTGAGTTGTGATCATGGCACTGCACTCCAGCCTGGACAACAGAGTGAGACTAAAAAAAAAAGAAAAAAGAAAAACAAGTTTAGCTTGAATGTCCATTCAAGGCATTACTAATGTCTTGCCTTTTATTCAAGAAGATGGGTGTTTTTAGAGGGACCTTTTGTTGCTTAAAAATATATTAAAAGCTGTGTATTACTATCTTTAATGCAGTTGATTCAACCAATAAAACTCCTTGACGTCTAGTTAAAATCAGTAATTGACTGGTTTTAATTATCTTAGTTGTAGTTGTACAGCTTATAGGCAGGATCCCACAGTGAGGCTCACAGGACTATTACTCAAGGGGCACAGTCTCCAGGTAATCGTTTTTATTGGGTTCCTCTGGTTGTTTAACTTAACTAACTTAAAGCAATGAGGAGATTTTCTTTTCTTCCTTCCTTTCTTTTTTTTTTTTTTTGCAACTATTACAGGGAGTTTGGGAAACATACATAAACATGTATCAAAGCATATCTGAACTTCACAGGGCCCATATGGAAACTGAAAGCAGAAGCTAAGATTACTCTCTTCATCTCTCAGAGTACCATAGTATCTTTTTCCTTTTTCTCAACAGGCTTTCTTTGCATATTCATTTTGCGTAGTGTCCTAATTCCTAGTCTACATGACCTTGTGGCTTCAGTAACCACTTCCATTTGCAAATTTGTTCTCTGTCTACAGTTGAAATTCCTGAGATAATCTGATAGGGTTATCTTTGGAAGGTATGTCACAAATCATTAATTGATGACATTCCTATTGTTTTGCTGTTTTAAGGCCAAGTGTTCTGGTCCTAGTTCATTAGCTGGGTTTAGAGGGATGGGGTAACATGTTGAATGCTTTGGACAGACGGAGGTGGGGATTAGGGTGAAGAAAGAAAGGAACTTTCTTCAGAACAGAGTGTAGGCCAGCAACCACTCTGAAGTCTATCTGGTACTGTAGATATTTGTGGCTGGGTGACTTTTTATCCAGAGATTCTGAGAACTCTATGAAGAGCAAAAGTGACCTAAGCTGACAACCAACCTTTCAGGGAGTTGTTGAATAGTCTACAGATGATCTTTTTAGCTTCCTTTGCTCTTGGAATATCCATTACACTTCACCAGGTTATACTAGCTGAATAACCTTAAGACTTTGTCATGAAGAAATCATTCTAGCCAGGCGTGGTAGCGCACTCCTATAGTTCTGGCTACTTGGAAGGCTGAGGCAGAAGGATCGCTGAAACCCAGCAGGTCAATGCTGGGGTGTCCATGATCATGCCACTGCTCTCTAGCCCAGGTGATAGAGTGAGACTCTGACTCAAAAAAAAAAAAAAAAAAAAAAAAAATCATTCGTGGGCAATTACTACAATATCCTCATTGCAGAATTTTATATTTAATCCTTTGGAAAAATATTTTTAGCCCGTTAGGTGCTGAAAAAGAAATATAGCGAATATTTTTGTACAATAGCATTAATTGAAATGTTGCTTTGCTCTAGAGCAAAGAGTTTTCACTTGATACACCACTCTTAATCAGTTTTGGAGACTGAGAAGTACTATATTGTGAAGGATTTTAAAGTTGTCCTCCTGTTCTGCTGGAAAGAGTGTTGTATTTGATTTGTGTTGTCTGCCATAGTTGAAAGGAATTGGTGACCTGAATAACTTGTATTTTCTATCCCTTGTCTGTGTTAATTATTATCTAATATGACTTTATATTAGTGTTTGTTTTCTACTTTTCTTTTGTTGTACACGACATATGCATTCTTCAGTGGGTTGTACTCATGCCAATGCCTTATATTGTGAATAGCAGCAGATCACTTAAATATTATGTTATAAATACATTTTTTTTTTTTAAGTTGGGGGTTACTCTGCTGCCCAGGCTGGAGTACAGTACGTGGCATGATCATGGCTCACCACAGCCTCAATCTACAGGGCTCAGGCAATCCATCCTCCTTAGCCTCCTTGGTGGCTGGGATTGACAGGCACATACCACCACGCCTGGCTAATTTTTTTAGTTTTTTGTAGAGATAGGTCTCGCTATGTTGCCCAGGCTGGGCTCAAGCAATCCTCTAGCCTCAGCCTCCTAAAATGATGGGATTGCAAGTGTGAGCCACCATGCCCAGCCAATCAGTTCTTTCAAATTAGAAATTTTTATAAGCCATACGTATGAAGTAGTTTTTGAAATTTGAACATGAAATCAACTCTTAACTGGATTCTTTGAAAATGTGAACCAATTCTTTATTTATATATTGAATATTAAGAGGAGAATCATATTTTTATACCACAAGAAAAACATAACAAATTTTCTATTCACTTGAAGGTTACAAAGTTTCTCTCATAGTATTCAGTTTACTTAGAAAGTTTCTTACGTCTCTAAAATCTGACCCTTGTTTCCACATGGTAACAATAACAAAAAAAGTATACAAAGTACTTTTGATAAAAAGCGATAATTTTTCATCTTTTGTCTCCCTTTGTCAGATCTACCCCCAGAAACCAACATTTTGGACCATTTTGGTGTTTGATGCTTTAGGTAACTTTAAATTATATGCTTTCATTTATCTGTTTATTCCATTTTATAAAAGATGAAGATTTAGTTCAATTACATTACTCCTCTTCCCTCTCATCTCTCTACCAATATTTAATAGTTAATTATAATTATTTTTTTCTCTTGGTTCTTATGTTAATTAACTGTTGCTGCTTAACCATCACAACCTTTTGTCTACAATAGGGTGGATTATAGTAGATTAGATAACTATTCAGCAAATATTAACTTTTTCTCCCCTCACCTACCTCCATGGAAAGAGTATACTTTTCCCCATGATAATTGATGTTGGTTTTGGTCTTGTGATTTGCTTTGGCAAATATAAAGTTAACTTTTCCTTCCTTCCTTTTAAGAGAAGTGTTCTGAGTAAAAAGGATGCTAGTTGCTGTAATAAGTAAGTCTGCAAATTTCAGTGACTTAACAAAATAGTTTTTTTTTCTCCTTTAGCAGTCCATAAAAGAAAAGCAGGTAGTTTTTCTTCATGTGGTGATACAGTGATCCAGATTCCATTTTAGGGTTCTGCTGTCCTAATGCCTTCTGATTCTCTGTCTCCTATTAACGGAAGGGGAGGAAGGAAGGGAAAGGTCACTTCTTAATAGCCTTGGCAATTACTTCTACTTACATGCCATTGGCTAAAACTAGTCATATGGTCCCACCTTAATGTGGAAAAGTCTGAGAAATGAAGTTTTGCCACATTTGACTGGTAGTGATACCAGGCTCCTTGTATTTGCTGTGGGCAGAGGTAGAAGAAGAAGATGGATATGGTTGGTACAGTTTTTCTGTCTTCAGATCTTTAATCTCTGTTCTTAGCCTCCCTTTTCACCCTTTCCTTCATGTCCCTTAGAGACAGTTCCCCAGGTACCTTTGAGCCTGGGAATTTCTCTAAGGTTCCAGAATCCACTGTCATCTCAGCTGCAGCTTCCTTCTAGTGTGTTGTGTTCTGCTTTAGTTCCCAGTACACTCTTCTCTACTTTTTGTTATAATAAATTTTTTGAAATCTCTTGATGGCCAATGATCTTCTCTTTCCTAGCTGAGTTCTCTTCATTGTTATTCAAACTTAAGTATCTGTGTATTGCTTTTCATTTTAATTTTCAGAAGCCAGGTGAAGTGAATATATAATATCTTTGTTAGTACCTGTAACAGAATTTTAATAAAGAAAAAGGTGCTGCTTGAACAAGATGCATTTTTTTTTTAATCTACCATGGGTTGAGGACTTTTCTAGGTTCTGGAGAATATATAACAATGTGTAATATATAATCCCTGCAATTGAAGAATTCCTATTCTACTCCAACTTTGATGTCACTACTGGCTGACCTTTCAAGAACACTGAATCTTTAGAGATTTTCAGTAATTTTTCCTTGCCCCTGTTTCCCTGTGTAGACTGATTGGTTTTTAATACTCTCCTTGTCAGTACTTGCCCTTCTGCTAAGAGCTGTTCAGTTTACTGTGTTATCAACATGCCACGTCCATTCTTACTCTGTGCCTTTGTACATATAAGTCTCTACTCCCCAGAGTTACCATCCTTTCCATATCTGAGTTCCATTTAAACTAAATGTTGAGTTCAGATTTCACCTTTTTCTAAGTCACCTGTCCTGACTATTCCAGACTTCAGTGATTATCAACAAAGCTAATTTTTCCATATTATTTATTGTTATGTATTTCTTTCTTTCTTTCTTTCTTTCTTTCTTTCTTTCTTTCTCTCTCTCTCTCTCTCTCTCTCTCTCTCTCTCTCTCTCCCTCCCTCCCTCCCTCCCTCCCTCTCTCTCTCTCTCTCTCTCTCTTTCCCTCCCTCCCCCCCTTCTTTCTATTTCAAGTATTAGACTCTTTAAAGGAAAAGCCAATGCTGTGTATGCTTTTTATTTTCCTACAATGTCTAGCAGAGTGAAGAGTTTATGCTGAGTACATAATAAACATTTGCTGACTGAAGTCCTGAGTTGTTTCGTACCACTCTTTAAGTGTGTCCTGCAGACTGATGTAGACCCATGGACTGTTTGCTACCCCTTTGCTGGAATATAAGTACAGAAACTGAGAATAAGCTTCAGACATTTTTAGAGCAATTTGACAGAGTAATTTTATGTATGTTGATATGTATAATACAAATTTACTTCTAGCTTGTATGTTTTAAACAAATTTCTGGTAGTCATTTTAATTTCACTTTATAAAAATGTTGGTCCAAAGTGGAAAATTCTAAAAATGGAATGGTGTCTCACCACAGATAGTTTGAGAAACACTGGTTTAGAAGACAAGGGATAATGGGAATTTAGCAATCAGTATGTTTTGGACTAGTAGAAGAGAGCTTTGTGATAGAGATGAAATCTCTTCTTGAAGGGGAATAATAACATTTGGATGATTGTAAAGCACTGGGTCATTTCTGGCAGGGATAATAAGCTTTTGGACCAATAATGGAGTAGATGTATGCTGCTATGTTCAATGGTGACCAGGGAGAAAAGAGTCCTGGCAGAGTTAAAAATCAAATCCATGGAGAGCTGGCCTGATACCAGATAAAATGAGCATTTCCTATTTATTTGGTTATTGCTTGAGTTGTGGCATGATGGAGACTTTTCATTATCATGTGTTTATGGCTGATTTTCCATGGTACTAAAATAATGGGTACATTTTAAGTTTTAAATGCTTGAAACATTTATTTATTTAAAGAGACAGGGCCTAACTTTATTGCTCAGGCTATAGTGTAGTGGTGTGATTGACTCATTGCAGCCTTGACATTCTGGTCTCAAGTGATCCTCCTATCTCAGTCTCCTGAGCAGTTGAGACTATAGGCCTGCACCACCACACTAGTCTTTTTTCTTTTTCTTTTGGACAGAGACAGGGTGTTACTCAAGCTGGGCTTGAACTCCTGGCCTCAAGCAATCTTCCTCCTTCAGCCTTCCAAAGTGCTGGGATTACAGGGATGAGCCAGCATGCCCAGCCTGAAACATTTCTTTTAAATTTAGCCAGTTAAAAAAGTAGATTGCTGGTTTATTAATATGCTGTTGTTAATTTTTAGCTTCAATGTGAAACTAATTAAATAAAATATAAGCTAAGAAAGAATAATTGATTAAATGATTTTAAACAAAAAACGTATTTCATCTTGTTTTCTATTTTTCTTCATCAATTTCATTTTAGACCAAAGTTTTTCCTCCTCATTATTGAATTACAGTCATGAATTCAGAGACCTGGGATTAAAATGAATATTGATACAACTATTGCTTCTGAAGAATTAACTTTTCGCTTATAGCAATAAATGTGAGCTGAACTGGATATGTTTGAAAATTAGGGTACAGTCCTGTGGCACAAAGTACATTTACATTTTATACAACCATCACCACTACCCCTTCCAGAACTTTTTCATCTTCTCAAAACTCTGTATTTATTAAATAATAACTCCTCATTTCCCTTCTCTCTCCTAAACTAGTTATTTTAAATTCACCTATTTCTGTATTTTCTTACTTGTCCTATTTGCTCTCATTATAAATGAATATATATTGAATATTCCTTATATATATGGAACTGGGCCAGATGTTAAGCAGGGTTGAATTATAAAGAAGGCTGCACAATTTGCCATGATGCTAGGTGGTTTCCTGGGTGACAGAGTCTTATTGCATCATATTTTTTATCTTACGTCCAAACTCCAGTCCAATTAAATGTGTGAAAGTACACAAGCTGTTTTTTGTTTGTTTGTTTGTTTCAGAGGTTACCAGGAAAAGAATTACAACATTCTAACAATTTTAAATGAAGATTGAATTGAGAATAATGCTTTGATTTCATCTGAGATTTTGAGTACTTAAATGAACGTATTTGCAAAATTATTAAATTTGAAAGTGGGTGGTAGTTTGGTTATTTTAAAACCTGTATAAATTTTTTATAGCTGTATATATTTTGAGGTGTCCTGGTTTTATTTCATCGTCTCTAAGTTCTCTATCTGTCATGTTCATTTGCACCTCTTCTTTCTCCTGACCTATTCACCTGCTTCCCATGGTGTTCTTCTTTAGTCTTTTGCTTAGAAATCTCACCTTTCTCAGTTTCAATTATCTCTCTATGGGGGAGATAACCCTACAAAGTCTATATTTCTTAAAACCTTGAGTTACAGTTCTGAATCTAGAACTGTGACCTGAAATTTTCTCTTATATGGTGTGCTATTACTTCAAACAAAACATGTTTAATGTTGCACTGGTCATTTTTCTATCCACTTTAAGTACCTTCCCCCCTTTTAAAAAATGGCACTACCATTCTTGTCATTATCTAAGCTTGACAATTTGTGGTATTTCTCTCTCTATTCAAGTAGTCATGAAACCCTACTAACTGCTTGTTTTCATTGTTATGAACAAAACATCTGACCCTGCCTTTCCATTTTTTCTGCATTCTGTCCTATATTGGACTTGATCACCTGATGCTTATGCTACTGCATTCATTTCCCATCAATATTTTTGTAATTGTTACATGAAGATTGTGAATATTTATTTCAGATTGCAATTAATTGTGCCTCTCACCATTGTCTTTTTCATTTTTGTATACTCTAGAAACCTTGCATTGTAGTTGCCACTCAACAAATATTTTTTGAGAATATATTTTAACTATAGTCTCTTCTCCCAATGTATTTCATATAACATTACCAGATTCTTTCATTCATTAAACAATATATTTTTTATCTTATTTTGTATTCAAGGTGCACATGTGCAGGTTTGTTACATGGGTATATTATGTGATGGTGAGGTTTGGGCTTCTATTGAGCTCATCAACAAATAGTGATTATGGGACCCAGTAGGCAGTTTTTTTGACCCTTACCCCTTGTCACTCCCTCCTGCCTTTAGGAGTCCATAGTGTCTATAGTTTCCAGCTTTCTGTGTATACCCAGTGTTGAGCTCCTACTTATGAGAACATGCAGTATTCGGTTTTCTCATTCTGTGTTAATTTGCTTAGAATAATGGCCTCTAGCTGCATCCATGTTGTTGAAAAGAATGTGATTTTGTTCTTTTTTATAGCTGCATAGTATTTATGGTATATATATTTCACATTTTCTTTATCCAATTCACTATTATGGGCATCTAGTTTGTTTCTATGTTTTGCTATTGTGAAAAGTGCTGTGGTAAACATACAAGTGTAGGTGTCCTTATGGTAGAATGATTTATGCTCTTTTGGGTATATACCCAGTAATGGGATTGCTGGGTCAAATGATAAATCTGCTTTTCATTCTTTGAGAAATCTCCAAACTGTGTTCCACAGGGCTGAACTAGTTTGCATTCTCGCCAACAGTGTATGAGAATTCCCTTTTTGCTGTAACCTCGCCAACATCTGTTGTTTCTTGACTTATTAATAATAGCCATTCTGACTGGTATGAGAGTATCTCGTGGTTTTGTTTTACTTTTCTCTATAATTAATGATGTTGAACTTTTTTCATGTTTGTTGGTCACTTGTATATCTTTTGTGAAGTGTTTGTGCATATCCTTTGCCCATTTTTAATTGGGTTATTTTAAGCAAATATTTATCGAATGACTATTATGTGCCAGGGTCTCTTTTAGGTACTAAGGATATAGTAATCAACAAACAAAAGCTCATGACCTCTGGTGGTTTATATTCTAGTAAAGTGGAGGATTGATAAATTAGTGAAGTACTTAGCATGTTAGGTGGTGATAACTACAGAGGTGAAAAAAGAGAAAGAGACTATCAAATGCGAGAGGTTGACATTTTGAATAAGGTGTCCAGGAAAGCCCTTCTGTAAAGGTGGCATTTGAGTAAAAATGAAGGAAATGAGTGAGGAAAGCAGGAAATAGCTGGGGGAAGAAGGTTCCAGGCAAAGGGAACAGCAGGTGCAAAGGACCTCAGGTGCAAGTGTGTCTGGTGTGTTTGAATGTGGGTGGTGGAGCAGAGTGAACTGGAAGGTGAGTAGTAGGAGGCAAAGGTGTGTGTCAGGGGGAGAGGTGTGGAGTGGGAGGTTGCAGATTGAATAGGGCCATATAGGTTACAATTCAGAGTGTGACTTTTACTTTGAACAAGGTGGCTAGATGTTGAAGGAGTTTGAGCATACCAGTGATGTAATCTGACTTACATATTAACAGAATCACCCTGGCAACAATATTGAGATGAGAGAGGAAGCAGAGAGATCAGTTAGGAGCTTTGGCACACTTGAAGGTAAGAAAGGTGGTGGCACATACCTTGGTGATAGCAATGAGAGTCTGGTTTGGGATATATTTGAATTCGATCCCATAGAATTTTCTGATAGATTGGATGTGAGGTGTGAGGGGAAGAGAAGAGTCAAGGCTTATTTGAAGCCCTTTGGTCTGAGCAGCTGGAAGAATAGATTTGCTGTTAATTAAGATGGTGTTAGCTCTGAGAGGAGCAGGTTTGGCAGAGAGTCTTCAGGAGTTCAGCTTTGGATGTGCTAAGTTTGCAATGCCTGCTTGATATTCAAGTGGAGGGAGACTGTCTGGGTCCATGTGAGTGTACCAGACTGAAATGCTATTTCTTAGGAAAGAGATCAGGGACTCATCAGTATAGAGATAACACTTAAATCTACAAGACTGATTGAGTCATCTGGAGAATAAGTGGAGAAAGAAAAGAGATATCACTTTTTGAAATACTTTACCCCTTCATGTCCCTGCTTAGCATTTACCTCCCAAGGCTCTGGGTTTCCATGGCCTTTCATAGAATAGGTTCCTGTAAATCTCTTACTTCAGTCAAATTGGAATACTTATGTTGCCTAGCTCTGTTTTTGCATTGCTACTTTCCTATGCTCATTTTTATTCCGTTTACTTAGAATGCTTTCTTATTGGCTTTCTACCCAACTTAAATCCAGTTTTCCCCAAGCAGCTTTATCTTATTACCACAGTGATCTATTTCTTTTTCAAATACCAAATGTTCTATTTCATTTTGCAAAATTCTGTCTTTATTCCACCCTTCCTAATTCTATTTGTGTTGTAAAGTTCATTGTATTTATATATACAATATATATATATATATTTTCCCCCTAATGTGCTAATGAGCTCTATGGTAGGGACTATAATCTTTAATACTTTGTCTTCTCCAGTGATCAGAACCCCAGTTCTACTTCTCAGAGGCAATCTGTGGGGAAACAGTCTTTCCAAACACTAGAAAGCTTGTTGAAGTGCAGCTGTTCAGGAATATCTGGACAATTGATTCTGCTTTCTCTTTTAGGAGGCCTCATGGGCACTGGGTGTGGCTCAAGGTGTAATTTTTTCTATTAAAGGCCATGGCTTGTTAGTGTTTTTTTTTTCTCCCTCCTAATGGTGAGGTAAGCCTTGAGCATCAAAGAGAAGTGACACCATAACAATTGAGTTTGTTAAATATGGCAAAACTAGTCCTCTCACTAGTAATGCATGGAGCCCAATGGCAGCTGTGTTGAGATGGGCTATATCTGTTACTGCTCTGAGTGGCAGTCTCACTGTGGATGAGATTTTGAATTCTTGTCTAAATAAGTCAGGAACCAAGTGTAAACTTAACGTGTATGTGTTTTCTTTTCTCTAATTCATGGCTAATTTTGTTTAAAGCATACTTACTATGAACCAGTCACAGTTTTAATGCTCTAAATGTGTTAACTCTTTAACTCTCCATAGCATCCATGTGAATTAGCCATTTTCGATTTATAGCCATTTTCAGATAAGATAACAGAGGAAAAGAGGTTGAATAACTTTTAAAATATAATTGTTAATACTAGGTGGAGAAATTGGGTTTGATCCCAAGTAAGTTTGATACAGAGCTTATGTTTTTAATTGCTGTACTATACTAGCCTCTCTGAAATGCTGCAAGCCAACTTTAATTTTTTCTTTTTGTCTTCTGGTAGGTGTTTCCATAATTTTAAATAATATGATTATACCACTATTTCTTGATTCATCAACTTAGACAATAACTATTGCTGACCTGCCATTTAAGATGAGGTTGTACTCTTGTGCTGCTGTACCCTGTTTCTTCAAATTTTATATAGTTATATATTATTGCTGTTATTTTCTTTATCGGTTATCTTTGCAACTCTAATATACTTGACCCTATATTTCACATTCCATTAACTTTTAGCAGTATTTTATTTCTTATTTTCCTTTTTATAAAGTGAGTATGTTATCATTCATACCCTCTACTGCAGTTCTTACCTTGCTTCTGTCTTTTAACTTTTGTTAGATATCCATTTACTTTGCGATTATCGAAATTTATAATATTTATATTCTATTTGCGGAAACCAGTTGTTAAGAAATCAGTGGTTATTCTATTTAAGGTAACATTGTGCTTAAGAATGTAGACATTGGAGCCAGGCTGCCTGGGTTCAAATCCAAGCACTACTACATCCTAGCTGTGTAACCTTGGCAAGTTTTATAATCTTTCTGTGCTTTGTCTTCCTCAACTATAAAATGGGCATAATAATGGTACTTATTTCACACAATTATTATGAGTATTTATGTAAAGCATTTTGAACAGGGGCCAATATATAATAAGTATTATCTAAATGATTGCTATTAGTGTTGTCATAATTATTCTGTAATCATAATGAACTCTTCCATTGCTTTCAATGGATTCTAAAAAGTAAAAACAGTAAATGACATTTAACTATTTAACTTACTATGATAATACAATGCAGTACCAAGTAGTACACTGCAATTACATTTCTTTGTCTCTGATTTCAGAGTCATCATTCTAACAATAAGGCTTCTAGGATCAAGATGAATTGCCTTATATTCTCTAAAAATGTCAAAATTATATAATATCTTAATTTGATATTTGGACATGGCTTTCTTATATAACAACTTCCAAGAATTTAGAATTACTTTTTTTATTGACAAAAGAATAAGACACTTTTATCATATTCTCAAAACGATCTGATGTCTCTGTTACACTTGGTTATAGGATCTCACTTTCTTCTTGGAGATAGTCCTTTAATAGTCCATGAAAGAAAAAAATTGATTAATTGGACTTTATAAAAATTAAAACCTTTTTCTCTACAAAAGATATGGTTAAGAGGCAGTATAAAAGATATATTTGGATATAAAAGATATACTTCCAAAATATACTGGGGATGCCAAAAAATGTATATATGTTTTAAGAGACATTATCCATAATCAGAAGTGTCTGGATACTGATGGTAAACACTTTGATCACCTCTTATAATTGTAGAAGTCAAACATGACTTGTATTCATCTTATTGAGTATTATAATTTTAATACAGTTTTTTCCTTTCTTAAAGTGTGTATACATTTTTTGGGCACCCGCTATATAAAGGATTTTTAAGGCTCAACAGTAAGAAAACAAAGAACCAATTTAAAAAATGAAAAAAAGACCTAAACAGACAGTTAAAAAGATTTATAGATAGCAAATAATCATAAAAAAAGATGCTCAAAATTTTCACTAGGGAAATGAAAATTAAAACAGTGAGATACTACTACATACCTATTATGAATGGTTAAGATTTTAAAAACTAACAATACCAAATACTAGTAATCTCTTTTTGCTGGTGGGAATGCAAAATGCACTTTGGAAGACAGTTTAGAAGTCACTTTGAATGACAGTTTAGCAGTGTCTTAGAAAGTTAAACAGAGACTTATCATATGACCCAGCAAAAGCACCCCTAGGTATTTAACAAATTGATTGAAAATGTTCACCCATGCATGTGCTTTATTCATAATTGTCAGCTTTATTTATAATCATTAAAAACTGGAAGCAACCAAGAAGTCCTTCAGTAGGTGAATGGATAAATTGTGGTACATTTGTACAATGGATCATTACTCGGTGATAAGCAGGAATGAGCTATTAACTAATGCTACAACACAAATGCATCCTAAATATATTTTCCTAAGTTAAGGAAGCCAGACTAAAAAGGGTATATACTGAATTATTTCATTCATAAGGCATTCTAGAATGAACAAAACTATAGGAATAGAAAGCCTATCAGCTGTTGCCAGGGATTTGAGGAAGGAGGGAGTTTTGATTTGGGGAAGCAGAAGGGATCTTTAGAGTGATGAAACTAAATGGTAGTGGTGGACATGTGAAGCTATGTATTTGTCCAAATCCATAGAACTTTACAGCATAAAAAGTTTAATATATGCAAATTAAAAATCACCCAAGAGTTTGAGGAATCTCAGAAGGGAATGCAGGTGGTGACAAATAGAACCTGACAAAGGTATTGCATAAGTATCACATGACTTTACTAAAGGGATAGGGAAAAAAGTGCTGACCTGAATAATTTTGGAAAACAGTGTTTTGACTAGAAACTGTAAGACTAAAGACAAAAGTGTACATAAATCTGTAGTTGGTTCTCACAAAGTGTTGCTTAACAATTCTGAAACTTCTGTACATGATTCTGGAAACTAACAAGTAAGCAAATATACAGTGGTTGATGAGAGCCTGGTTTCTCACTATTGGAGTGGAAGGTGGTAGATAAGCAAAGGAAGACGAATGAAATAATCCATATGGTACTGAATTAGATTTGGAGACATCAATGTAAAATTATGTTTAGTTTAATATAGATACAGATACAGAAATCACTTTAGATATGTGTGCATACATGGGTTAGTATATATACATATATTTCCCAGTTCTGTATGCTGAGAGGGCTTAGAAGTAATGACATCTCAGTAGCAATAAGCACACACAGTGCCCAGATCTTGCCTTCCAGTACCATTCTTCATTAAAAGGAACTAGTGTTCCTTGTAGAAATGGTTAATTCTGGGACTGAGGCAGTGAATATTCAAGATGAGTCTGGAGTATCTTGTAGTGCCAAAAAGTAATCAAAAACAAAACAATGGAGGCATGTCAAAAGGACATTGGCGCCAACCTGAAAGAGATCCCAATGTTCAAAGCCAGAACAATTTGAGCAACAAAATAAATAATGGTAGTATTGGGTTGTAACCCAAAGTATAAAAAAAAACTTCCATGAATCCATACAGATATACTCATAAATGTTCATATAAATACATGGAGAGGAGAATTATCATATATAGAATTCCAAATAATTTATATAAAGACTCCCTTTCTAAGGAGGTAGAACTTAACTCCCACCCCTCGAGCATGAACTGTGCTTGGTGACTTGCTTCCACAGACTAGAGTACAGAAAGAGGAGAAAAAGTAACTTGGCCAGGTAATCAAGGATAACATCATCAATGATAAGTCATGTTGCTAGCACATACCCTCAGAACCATGTGTTGAGAATCACATTTCACCTCTGTGATCTTCCTTCCAAAAACCCATAACCCCAGTCTGATGGTGAGAAAAACATCAGACAAACCTGACCAGTACTCCTCAAAACTGTGAAGGTCATAAAAAATAAGACCTGATCAAAGAAACGCAAATTAAAACTACACTGAGGTACCACCTAACTCTAGTTAGGATGGCTATCATCAGTAACTCAAAAAACAACAGATGCTGGAGAGGATGCGGCAAAAAGGGAACACTTCTACGCTGTTGGTGGGAGTGTAAACTAGTACAGCCTCTATGCAAAACATTGTGGCGATTCCTAAAAGATCTAAAAATCGACCTGCCATATGACCCTGCAATCCCCCTACAGGGAATATACCCGGAAGAACTCAAATCACTCTATAAAAAAGATACCTGCACACTAATGTTTATCGCAGTATTGTTCACAGTAGCAAGAACATGGAACCAATTGTGCTGCCCATCAAAAGAGGACTGGATAAAAAAATGTGGTACATATACATGATGAAATATTACGCAGCCATAAAGAAGAACAAAATCATGAACTTCACAGCAACCTGGATGGACTTAGAGTCTATAATACTGAGTGATCTTTCAGAGAAACAAGGAACTGAGTATCACATGTTCTCACTCATAAGTGGACCTTGACCAATTATCATAATACTGTAAGAAAAGGATTGCAAGTAACTGGAAACTGCCGGGAGGGGAGCGGGGAAGCAGGATCGGCAGTAGTGGGAATCTGCCTGGGGAAATGGGGCACACCTCATCAACAAGGGTAGCTGCATAATGAACATTTGTATACCTAACCCTGAATTGTACCCCACATCTTTAAAAAAAAAAATAAGACCTGAAAAACTGTCACCAGAAGAGGATAAGGAAACATGGTGACTAAATGTAATGTGGTATCCTGAATGGGTTTCTGGAATAGAAAAAGACAGAAAAAAACTAGTAAAACTAGTGAAATCCAAGTCAAGTATGTGGTTTAGTTAATAGTACTGTGCCAACATTCATTCCTTAGCTGTGACAAATATTCCGTATAATCTAAGATGTTAATAATAGGAAAAACTGAGTGAGAGGTATGCAGGAGCTCTCTGTACTATCTTGGCAACTTTTCCATAATTTAAAATTCTTCTAAATAAGTTCTTTTAAATAACAATCCTCAATAAGCAATATTTAATTTTTTAACTTATTATGATGATATAATGCAGAATCAAGTAGTATATACCATGATTACATTTCTCTGTAATTTAGTGTCCATCATCACCATTAAAAAAAAATAGTTTTCTAAGAATATTCTTTGAGATTAATCTTTGGGAATAATCTCTAGAATTAGTTTTATTTGTTGTTTGGTTTTTAATTTCCCTGCTCCTGGTTTTCCTTATATGTATGGAAATTATTCAAATTATGTTTATTTAAGAATAAATCATCCAGTCATTATTATTGGGAACTGACATGAGCTTTCTCCGGTATTAAGTAGATCTACTTCTGATAGATTTCTTTTCTAAGTGGGAGTTCCAGAGCCCTGACTGTGTGGGTGGGTTATAGCAACTGTTAAGCTTTAATTTAGGAAATGCGGGAGGAGGCCTATTATCTGGCATTCCTTCACTGCCAGTGGACTTCATTCTTGTTATCAGTCACTCTAGCTAGCTAGCTAGTATACATCTCTTAAACAGTTTAGAAAGATTTATTGGCTATCTTTTGTTGTGTAATGTACCTTCCTAAGCTTAGTGGCTTAAAGCAATAACCATTGATTTAGGTCACAATTTTGTAAGTAAGCAATTTAGGCTAGGATCAACCAAATGGTTCTGGCCTCAACTTGACTTCCTCATGCATTTGTGTTCAGCTGCAGGTAAACTAGATGGCTGTGTTTATGAGGGTAACCAGCTCTTGACTGAGACAATGTGGGCAACTGGGCCTTGTGTCTGTCTCTCTCATCCTGTAGCAGGCTGTCCTAAACTTGTTCACATGGTAGTTGTAGGGGTCCAAGTGAGGTAGCAGAAGAATTGCAAAGCCTTTTGCAGTACAGACTTGGAACTGGTGTAATGCCACTTCTATTGGACTCTTGACCAAAACAAGTCATAAAACCAGCCCAGATTCAAGAATTATGGGAATAGACTACACATCTTGATGGGAAAAGTCATGTTGCAAAGGTTCTAGCAAACAAAAAAGGGATAGATAATTATGTTTAAATGTCCTTTCTAGGGAATTGATGTATATTACACCATTTACTTAAGTATTCTTTCACTTTTAAAAATAAAGTTTTAAGTTTCGTGTGTATGTGTGTGTGTGTGTGTGTGTGTGTGTGTGAGAGAGAGAGAGAGAGAGAGAGAGAGAACTAGGCTCAATTCTGAATACAGCATGGACAAGTGGGAGTGGGGATTTATAGCCAAAAAACAGAATGGGGATCACTGGATGGAAAATTATTGAGAAGAATCATCAGAGTTGGGGAGGATTTTGGTTAAATCACCTTAACAGGATTCTTGCTGAAGAAGGGCCAGGGTGATCAGATATTAAGGATAGAGGATTTTCACTTAACTGACTTAGCAGGATTCTTGCTAAAGCAGGGCAATGTAAAGACAAACATGAAAGCACAAAGGCTGAGGCCTAGTTAAAAAGAGGATTTGAAGGAGTTTAATAAAGTCTGGTCAAAGAGAGAGTCTTTGTCAAAATATATATATACACACACACACATATATATATAATATATATATTTTGAACATTCTATGTGAATAGTTGAGATTTCTCAATATTTAAGAAATTTTGTAAGATTCTTTTAGTGAAAATTTCATTTTGACAAGGAGATGAAAAATGTGTATACAGCTTATGTGTTGTAAAATTTCCTATAGCATATGCTTTTCTTCCTTTGGGAAAGAAAAGGAAGAAACGTCAAACTATATTTAGGATTTAGATAGTATGTTTTTGTTTCAAATGAATGATAAATGGCCAGTGAGGCTTCGCTAGAAGAAAATTTTGATTTCTTAAATATTGTTAACATTTTCTTTCCTCCCTTTATAAAGTAAAGCAGTTGGATAGTAACAAGATTCTCGACTTGTGTGACTGGGTTTAGAGAAGAAGCTGACAAATAAGAGATAGTCTTCTACTTTTCATGCGATAATCTTGGGAATGACAGTCTGGGGCGAGGCAAGCTATACAGGAGCTTTGGAGAGGAAGTACCATTAAAAAAAAATCCAAGCCCTTATCGGTGTGTTAGATTCTGTTACATTCCACATATGGAGGTGGTGCTCTGAGATACAACCCTACTCTTTCAATTCACACCAGGGCAAGAAATTTAAGATGTTCATATTTGACCCATAATTCATGAGGAGGCACTGACACTGCATGCCCATCAGCCACATCTATCCCAAGTAGAAAAACACCTGGATATGAGAGGGGGTCCTACAGGTGATTAAAAGTCGGAGATTGGGAATGGTTATAATAATAATGGTTAGAATAATATTATTTTTTATTTCCTCCTCAAATTGAAATCTTCAAAATACCCCTTCTTTGAGCTCCATTTCAAACTCAGTATGACTCAAAGCAGACTCATATCTCTTTTTCTAAAACCTAGTTCTGTTCTAGAGTCCCTTTTCTTAATAAATGGAATCATCATTTGTTCTATTCCTCTGACCAGAAACCAACTAGATATCCTTGAGAGCTCTCTCACTCTCACTTTCCACATGTTATACAAAGCCAAGTCCTATCAATTTTGGTTTCTAAATATCTCTGCAATTCACTTTTTTTCCTGCTGCTACCGCACTAGTACATAATCTGACTATAGATTATTATCCAAGATTCTATTCGTATGTATCACTGCAATTATGTCTGATCCAGTCTTTTACCATAGCATCATTCCTCTACCCCTTCAATCCCCACCTACTACCCCGACCTTCACATTAGAAATTCATTTTGCATACTACAACTAGAGGCTTCCTTTTATAATGAAAATCTCATTTTGTCACTCCTCTGCTTAAAAAGTATCAGCAACTTTCTATAGCTGTTAGGATATCAATCACAATTCTTACTATAGCCTATAAGGAAAAGCTATTATTGATGAGATAAGAAGTGTATAAATGTGTAAGACAGGGGCTTTCCAAGATAGAATGTTTTAAAATTTATACATTTTAAGGACCCACAGTCAAGATGATTTTTCTACAGATATAATTTTCCTAAATTGATGTATAGTCATGAGGACAAATAGATTTAATACAGACTGAAAAGTCTGTAAAATTAGTAGGCAATCTATGTCCATCTTTTTCTTGTTTCTCTATTATTAGGTCACTTGCCTCCAAAATGAGTGTTACAGTTCTTTGAGGTGTTTTCAGGAGATTGTGCAGAAAATAGATTTGTTTCTGGTATATATATATTTTTTTTTGAGTTAGAGTCTCACTCCACTGCCCAGGCTGGAGTGCAGTGGCATGCTCACGGCCACCCCAGCGTCAACCTGCTGGACTCAGGCTATCCTTCTGCCTCAGCCTTCCAAGTAGCCAGAACTACAAGTGCACACTACCACACCCGGCTAATTTTTTGATTAATTGTAGAGATGAGGTCTTGTCAAGTTGCACAGGCTGTTTTAAAAACTGTGGGCTCAGGCAATCCCCTCACCTCAGCCTCCCAAAGTGCTGGGATTACAGGCTTGAGCCACCGCACCCGGCCTGTTTCTGTTCATTTTTAAGCCATGTGATAGAGAATGGGCTTTGCAGGAGGTGGCTCGTGCCATCATTTGCAATGTTCTCATCTTTTCCTCACCTCCTCCCACCCAGATCACAACCCAAACACAATTGTCTTTATTTTTCTGCTTGTCATCTTTTTGTCTATATCTTGTCTAGCCAAACTATTATTTGTTCACTCTTGAGAATAGATTATTGCACAAGATTCTAAAGAACGAGTCCAAATGCTATCTCTTGTAGCTAGAAGATCTTCAAACATTTTTAGCTAAGCAAAGGAAAAAAAATCTTGATTTGTTTCCTTTTGGATAGCATGGGGAACTTTTTATTTGTTTATTTTTTTGTGAGATAAAATGTGAGTCCCTTTGGATGTATTGGAATTTCTCTGAGGGCAATTTTGAAATAAACTGCTACATACATCAAAAGAACGATTGCTATCCAGCATCTTCAGTATTTTACATGAAGATTTTCATTTAAAAAAAGGCCAAGTAGATTACTAAAATAAATAATAAAAAATATGATATAGATTTCAAAGTAGGCTAATGTAGCAAGTTGAGAAGTGGAACTTTTCCCATTCCCTCTGATTTTGGGCTGAGGTCCCAGAGCTGAGAACAAAACATATTAGTGCCTGGAGTTTCTAAAGAAGGGATGCTGCTCCATCTGTGTAGAACTTGCTATGGCCACAGTCCTTGCCAGGGAAGCAATTTTAGGCAGTACCTTGCATATGGTGGCTCTGTGCAATGCCATATGACTCTGCCAGCTCATCTACAGCTAATTAGTAATTGTTGGAGCCAGTGTTCTCTCACTCCGACTGTAGCCAGGCCAGTGACACACAAGAAGATGTCATGATGGTGCTGCCCACACACAAGCAATGACCATTTGCTAGTCAGTGAGATTCTTTCTTTGAATTTTATTTTGCTTTTAAACAAGAGTTACAGCAAGATAGACTGTTGGTTATAGGAGCAAACATCAGAGAAGCACAGATAAATGACTGAGTCATGTCAGTTTTGAAACATTAAAATAGAAACCTATGAAATCCTGCTAAAGCTGCCTCAATCCAAATAGAAAGTATTTTTTTCATCTGATAGGGTTCTGTTGAAGTTTCAAATAAACTTGTTTTCAGGTATAAGCAAGGTTTAGGCTACAGTGCTTATCACTCATCAGTTTACGGGAGACACTTTTTCTATTTCCATTCTCCATACATATCTACTTGAAATCGTTATCTGAGTGACTACAGTTGTTGCACCAGTGATTTTATTTGAAGTTTCCACTATAATTCTTGTCCACTTGAGCTCTAAGGACTGACACATATTCTGTTGCCGTCGTGACTCCTTTAGGCTCAGGGAGTGCAGTTAGATTTTGTATCTGTCAGGAGAGGAAGGCTTAGTAAAATAGTGTTTATTTTGCAGAGCAATAATCTTTTTAAAATGTTATTCTCAATCCTATTTCAAAAAGTGCCACTGCCAAATAAAAACTTCACTTTTGAGAAGAAAACATGTAATAGATAGTCAAGATAACTTAATATAAGGCTCAAGCTGTTGGCTTTTGGCAGGTCTGTAATAACATTAATGTGTGGTTTATATAGAAATCCAATATATTAGGCTAAAGGATGGGAGAGAGAAGAGCGAGAGAAAGCCTTCTTTTTCCAGGTTTACAATTCCTACCATGAACCCCAGCCTCTATAAATAACTACAGGTCTCATCAGTTTCTGTAGATTTCCTAGAGAGAAACTGCTTTGAAATTCTCATGGTTGCTGTCATCTCTGCCTGTTAAGTAGTCAATGAGGATGACCCTCTCTCCTTCCAAGGTTGGGGTGTATGAGTTAGAAACACAGAACACACTGGCAACTCCAGCTTGACCTTTTGGCTGTTCCAAGTGAGGGCTTTCTTGATTTTCTTCCTGGTGGCTTTTCTAACAGGTACAGAAGCTCTCAGCAGTTTTTCTTATAAACTGACTTTCTTCTTAGGGGGCTTTCTTTAGCAGTTATCCTTAGTCATCCTTTTTTCATCTCCAATACTGAGCACCAGCTCTGGAGGTAAGAATTTGTTGAATGAATGAAGGAATGGGCCTGGGCAGTGGCACAGTTTAGAGTTGCTCTCCCAACACCATCTCTAAATAGTTTTTGTCAGAGATCCTGCCACCCATTGGGGCAGGTATGGTGTTACACTGCTCTTTAAAAAAGGTAGCTGGGCTAGGTGGCTCAGCCTGTAATCCCGCGCCTTTGGGAGGCTGAGGTGAGTGGATTGCCTGAGCCCGTGGGTTCGAGACCCGCCTGGGCAAGCGAGACCTCATCTCTACAATAAATCAAAAAATTAGCCGGGTGTGGTAGCGCACGCCTGTAGTTCCAGCTACTTGGAAGGATGAGGCGGAAGGATTGCCGGAGCCCAGCAGGTCGAGGCTGCGGTGGCCGGGAGAGGCCACTGCACTCCAGTCTGGGTGACAGAGTGAGACTCCAACTCAAAAAAAAAAAAAAAAAAAGGTAGCAATCATTTTAAGACCCTTAATTCTACATATACGAGTATTATACAAGACAAAAGTGCCAGTTTTCTTGGGAGATAAGCACAACATAGTCTCTGGTCTCCAGAAGTTTATGATATAGTGGAGGAGACAGATCTATTAGTAAATAACTTAACAAAAAGAAGGGCAAATTCTGCAAAAACTTTGTGGATATGGTGGCATTTAAGCTGATCTTTGAAGGCTGAAGGAATGCAACACTTGGATATGGTACAAGAGAAGAACAGATGTTATTCCAGGTGGACCAACATGAGCAAAAGCACTGGAACAAGGAAGAAGGAGGCATAGCTAGGGAGTGAAGGCAGCGTGACGCAGCTTTGCCTGTGTGTAATGACTGGAAAGGTAACATGGGAACCATTGTTTAAAGGGTTTTGAATACCAGACTGTGCATTTTGGATTTTATTTTGAGCAACATTGTAAGCCATCAAATAGTTTTGAGAAAGAAAGTGGTATAGTATAAATCACTTAGTATCACATAGTATAATTGTATAATAAATTGGTTTTTAAATTGGTGTTTTGCATGAGAATCTTCTGTGAAGTTTGTAGGAAATGACCGTGCTAGGTTCTCACTCAAACTAACTGACTCAGAGTTTACGGGTTGGATCATGGGCATGTGGATTTTAAGCTCCACAGGTAATTCTGATGCAAGCTAGTAATTAAGAACACCTGAAGGAGTAGAATGGGCATTAAGGGAGCTGTTGAAACATCAGGCTTGCTTAAGTGATGATATACACATGTGGTAATATACACACTTGATGATATAGTTGTAAGCTGCATAATGATGTTTTGGCAGCGATGGACCACAGGCACAGTGGTGGTCCCATAAGATTATAATGGAGTCAAACAATTCCTATTGCCTAGTGATGTCATAGCTGTTGTAGTGCAACACATTGCCTCTACATACACAAATACCATTGTGTCACAGTTGCCTATAGTATTCAGCACAGTAACATGTTGTACCTGTTTGTAGCCTAGGATCAATAGGCTAGATCATCTAGGTTTGTGTAAGTATACCCTACGATCACACAATAACAAAATTGCTTGATGACACATTTCTCAGAATGTATTTTTGTCATTAAGTGATGCAGGAATGTGGTGCATGGAAGTCTTTTATGGGCTATAATAAATGTACAACTATAAGGAGTAATTAGGATCATGTTTATGTTTCAGTTATAAATAGTATATTTCAGTAATAGATTTATTGTAAGAATACAACCAGGAGCAAGGAAACAGAAAGCAGTCACATAGGCCTCATGAAGTAGTACTTGTTTCAAACACTGTATTCTGTATGGGATATCAGGGTCATCTTTTTTTTTTTTATCTTCTGGAATTCTCTTTCTTTTTTTGTTTTTATTTTATTTTAAAGTTGTGGGGCACAAGTCAGGAGTGCATACGTAAGTGGTTTAGGTACAGGTGAAGTTTTGGGCCTCCCAATTGAACCTCACTTCCCCTGGATTAGGATCAGTCACCCTTACTGATTTTATGTGCCTGCCCCCCCCACCCATGGCAGTGTCCCACTACTGCCAATCCCATTTTTGTAGTATTATGATAGGTGTTCAGGTTCTGCTTATGAGTGAGAACATGTGGTACTCAGTTCCTTGTTTCTGTGATAGATCTTTTTTTTTCCCTCAAAGCTCAAATATTTATTATGATGTTTCAAGAACCAAAGACAATGCATCTTTGAGTCATCTTGGTTATAAATGTGAAACTCAGAACAATATTTTTTAAATTTGGAGGAAAACATAGATCTCTCTTTTTAAAAAATGTTTAATTTTAAAGATGTGGGGTTCAATTCTGGGTTAGGTATGCAAATGTTCATTATGCAGGTACCCTTGTTGATGAGGTGTGCCTCCCCTTCTCCTGGAAGTTTCCCTCAACTCCCAATCCCACCTCCCCTCCCCTGGCAGTTTCCCACACTGCCAATCTCTTTCTTATAGTATTATGATAATTGTTCAAGGTCCACTCATGAATGAGAACATATGGTACTCTGTTCTTTGTTTCTGTGATAGATCACTGAGTATGATAGACTCTAAATCCATCCAAGTTGCTGTGAAACAACTATTTATTCAGTGTCTACTGTGAATCATGCACTACCCAGGTGTTAGAAATACAGTGGTGAAAAAAAAAATCTCTGCCAGTATAGAGCATTGTTCCAGTAAGAGTATATAGAAAGTAAATGTATAATAGGTAGTAAGTAGTACAGAGGAAAAAAAAAAAAAAAAGAGGATAAAGGCAGTTTCTTATTTAGGTAGGTTGATCAGGGAAGCTGTTTCTAATTAGAGGACATTTCAGCAGAAATCTGAAGGAAGAAAGAATAAAGCATGTGATTGTCTGGCAGAAGACAATTTCAGGCAGAGAGAACAGCAAGCGCAGAAGCCCTGAAGTAGAAGCATACTTGTGTATTCATGGAATACCAAGGAGGCCATTGCGACTGGACCACGATAAGCAAAGAAAAAAGTGATAGGAGTTGAGATCAGAGAGTTAGCAAGTAGGGCCAGGTCATTAAGGGTCTTGTAGGCTATAGTAAGGGCATTTTTTCTTTCTTGAGTATGATAGACATGGGAGTGTTTTGAGCCAGGAAGTAAAAATTATGACATATGTCGTAATAGGACAAGTCTGTTTGTGGTTTCATTTTCTTTTTTTTCTCTTTTAATTTTTATTTTGAAATTGTGGGGTACAATTCAGGGTTAGGTATACAAATATTCATTGTGCAGGTACCCTTACTGATGAGGCGTGTCCCCCCTTCCCCAGGTGGATATCGACTACTGTCAATCCCAGCTACCCACCCCCCACCCCCTTCCCGCAGTTTCCCACTACTTTCAATCCCTTTCCTACAGTAGTTGTTCAAGGACCACTTATGAGTGAGAACATGTGATACTCTGCTCTTTGTTTCTGTGAGAAATCACTTAGTATTATAAGCTCTAATTCCATCCACGTTGCTGCAAAGTTCATGATTTTGTTCTTTATGGCTGCATAATATTCCATTGTATATATGTACCACATTTTAAAAATCCAGTCCTCAGCCAGGCTCGGTGGGTCAGCCTGTAATCCCGTGCCTTGGGAGGCTGAGGTGAGTGGATTGCCTGAGCCCGTGGGTTCGAGACCCGCCTGGGCAACTTGGCGAGACCTCATCTCTACAATAAACCAAAAAATCAGCAGGGCGTGGTAGCACGCGCCTGTAGTTCCAGCTCCTTGGAA
>CAUYQG010038095.1:0-16447 GCA_963574415.1 Tarsius wallacei | reverse complement strand
ACACCCGGCTAATTTTTTTGATTTATTGTAGAGATGAGGTCTCGCTTGCCCAGGCGGGTCTCGAACCCGCGGACTCAGGCAATCCACTCACCTCAGCCTCCCAAAGGCGCGGGATTACAGGCTGAGCCACCGAGCCCGGCTGTGAAATATTTGTAATACCATCTCCATGCCTCCAAATAGAGCTGACAGAATTTCAGATACAGAAATGGGAGTAAAATTAGAAGGAAGGTTAAGATAGTTTCATCTTACCTGGTGAGGTGCCAAATGTCAGTGGAACAAGACATCTAGGTTAAATATTTCAAAGCTAATACAGAACCAAAGAAAGTCTGCAAATAATATAATAATTGGAAATTTGGAGGAGAAGGAAAGGTGGGGTAGTAGGTGGTAAACCTCATCTTTCATATGGAGGAGTCAAAACACCAAGAATTTATACGGCAAATATATTTAGTGTGATGTTCGCAATCCCCCAAATGAATTAAAGTAGGAATGGTTGAAAGAGGTTTTTGTTGGTTAGTGGAATGAGTTGGGAAATATGGGATGGGAAATTATGGCTTGTCAATATAAGTTCCTCTATATTATTTGATTGTTTCTCCTTGTGCATTTATTATTTTATATAAAATATTATTTTTAAAGAAGCTGACATTTTAGTATACACTTTTGATGACAGAGTGAAGATCTTTTTTTTTTATTTTTACTAAAATTATTTTTATCTTGAGAATACATCTTTAAATGGCTGTTTTCCACTTTCTTTCCCAATGCTATCTCTAAAACAATAAACACTTCTGTGGGTAAAAAATAAATCATCCAGAGGTCCAGACACTGGAATGAAGTGATTAAATCACCAAGGGAAAACTGGGAATATAATTTAGCTGCCATGTATACAAGAATATCCAAACTTTAAAATTATATAAACATTTTTTAAAAGATATAAAATCTGCTAAATTAATTACAAAGTATTGTTTTTGATCAGGTAAGTGATTCTATGTTATTTTTAGATTAATTATTTGTCTGTATCTTAAGTGTAAATGGGACATTATAAGAATGGATACAAATAAGAATATTTATAATCTACAAACTAATGTGTTTATTATGAAATAACACTTAGAGACCCCTTCTCCTTCCCAGTCGACTTTCTGAAAACTCTGATATCTCTACCCTGCCTCTATTTCTTCCCCAGATAGCCTCTCCTCAAGAGCTCTTCAGTCTGAGTTTGATGCACAAATAAAGCCCCCAAGGTTTCCAGTACACAATCTCTTCCTGAGTTCCTAGGTCTCTCACCAGCATGGGACATAAGTGGCCAGACCCTACTTCCCCATGCCATCCTTCTCCTCTTAAGGCCTCCAGCCCTATTCAACTTTTTGGACAGAATGATTCACAAGGCACATCGTTTCACAGAATAATTCACAAGGTGACTCGCTTCTATCCTATACTTTCAGAGCACTGCTGGCCCACACCACACTCTGTCCACAGTTCCAGATCCTTCTTTATAAGGAAAAGTTCTGGCCTCTTCGTTATACTCTTTGCCAGATTGTAGATTTCTCAAAGTCACTGATCAAACATTCAACCCTGCTTTCTTCCCAGGGGTGTCTAGTACAGTGTCTGGGTCAATCATGGGCCCATAAGCTATTACCTATTGCGTTAAAGTTTATGGTAGGCCCTCTGGGAACCTTACAGTCATGTTCTAGATCAATCAGTATCACAGTCATGACCAATCCACCAGGTAAATAAAATAGTCTCTATTGGGGCATAATTGTTTTTTCTTCTGCTATTTATTTAATTTCACTTTACTTTGTGTAACTTTTTTTTCTGTAACCAAAATATTTTCAAGAACACATTTTTGTGTATATATAGAATATACTGCTTATTGTTCAAAACATCAGATAAACCAATATGCACATGTAAGTTCAAACAAAATAAAAATTATAGTATTTCAAACTTTTAAAATCCATCATTTGTATCTTATCAGCTTTCAAAAGCATCTGAACTGGTTTGCAATAAAAGGTATATAAAAAGGTCATTAAAAATTAAATAGCTTGTGGAAATCCTTATATTTCAGATTAAATGTCTAATTTGTATTCTTTTGGCAAAGGAATGCTTTGGATTTTCTCCTTTTTTACTTGTACATAGTATAATGAATTATCATGTTAGGAAAACCAGTCTTTTTGGTGTTAAAACATCTGTTGCTATATCTCTAACTAGCATATTGAGGAGTTTCAACTTGGAATCTATCCATGATATGATTTCACTTTTCTTCCAGTAATTGCTGTCTAATTGAGCTAGATTCATCCTACTCTTCCCAGTGTGTACCTTAATGACACTTTGGTAAGATTCAGCAACTTTCCCCTGAGTTTCAGTTATTTGAAAAGTCTCGTTTGGGGCAATAAAGAGTCAGCTTGTGGGTGGAGGTGGTGGAGAATTTCTGGGACTGGATGCTCTATAAGGTAGAATGAAAAGACTACTTTGACCCACCTCACTTTCAGGCCTCTTCTAGTCTCTAGCTAGTCTCCAGTGTTGGGACGATGAGGAGGAAGTGGTGTTAAAGGAGGCCTCTCTCACCTGGCTAAGCAGGGAGCAGTCCTCTTGTTGATAGATCGATACTCTACTGAGGTCCTTTGTGTTGATGTTGCGTTCTTGCATGTGCGGGCTTTCTGAGGAGTCCTGCATAGGCTTCTACTCTTCAAGGTAGTTCTAGTCCTGGATTGGTCTTCCATCAATATCTCATAGCCCAAATAAATGTATCTACACATGGTCTCTGGATAGTGGGCTTTCCTTGTTCAGCAAGTGACTTCTTGCATGGGTCCCTGAGTAAATACTTAAGCTCAGCTGTCAGTACAGTATCCACTTAATTTACAGTGAACTTATGTATCCTTAGCATACCACCAGGGAAGTACAAGTCATTCTATGGCACCTTCTCCCCAAATTCCACCTTGCCACCTCACTTATCTCTTTTTTTCTGCTCAGAAAACACAAAAGGAAAATCAAATCACCTCACTAAACAACCAGTACTACCCCTAACCCCAAGCAACTGGGTCTTCCCTAGATCTCATGCTTTAGATAACCCTGCTCTGCCCTTTTCTGAAACTATCCCTTCCCACTGGAGGAGGAATCTGTGAGATGTACCTACCAGGGGTCCAACCCCTTCACATTTAGACCATGCTCCAGGTCTTTGAGCCTTGTGCAGTCCTCTTTTCTGAGCCCATCCTTTTGAGACAACCAGTGTGCCCACAACCAGACCTGAAGATCTGTGGTCAAAGAGGCCTGGGGCGGGGCTTATGGAGGGAGAGAGGAAGGGCAGGTAGGGTAGGGTGCTGAGTTGTGTCAGTCCCAGATAAAGCTTTCACTTGAACTCTTGCCCTGGGTTCCCAAATGTTAATGACCAGCCTGAAACAAGCTCTCAACTGAAGAATGATGTGTTCTAGCCCCTTCTTGAACACATCCAAATCTTCTGGAGTGCTATTTCCTTGTGTAAAAGAAGGATAATCACTCCCTCCTTCTCCCCATAGGGAAAAAAAAAATAACCACCACCACAAACCTCACTCTTCCAACCAAGATGAAAGGATTATCCGTTCTCATTATTTTCCTTATCTTGGAATGGGGGAGGGGTTTATGTGTGTAATAGTTAATGGTAGAGTCAGTTTTCAATTGGTCCCTCTTAGTAAACCTCACAAATAAGTAGATGACTGAATCCAATTCCTGGTGACTTGCTGTGTCACTCTGAACTTGGAATGTGGAATTTCTTTATGTCTTTTGTACTCAGTGTTCAGCATTGATGCAACATTGGGACAATAGGAAAAAATATCAATATCTTAGTATATACATTTTTAAAATTTACTATCCATATCAGAGGTTGAGAGAAAGAAACAATGTAGGCATGCAGGCCAAATACAGAGAGATATAATTATGTTAGTTGGAGGTATTGGGGACAGAGAAAGAGCAAAGGGCAGATTGAAGAGACACCTTTAAAGACGATTCTGTAGGATTGGTGGATCCTGGGCTATATGCATGAAGTAAAGGAGATTATCAAAGATAATTCTAAGGTAAAGGTCACCTGGTAGCTATGGCCTACAGCTAGCCTCTGATCTAATGCACAAATTTATTTGGTTTACTTGATGTTATAAAATATTTGTAACTGAATTTTTCCAACAGTTAAAAAACTGATATTTTATATGCAAATTACTTTTTAAACTGTTTGGCCTCTCTTTTAAAACTAGAAGATCTGACAACCCTAAGCTGACTTTGCTACACTCCTTCTGTCAGCTGGAGCTGAACAGTGTCTGTCCCTCAACAAGTAAAACATGTCTCCAGCTTGCCACAGCCTTCTCCCAGCTTATCTTGCTCCTTTGTTTCTATCAACATATGAATTTGCAGTCCCTATTCTGATGTTTCTGTCTTAAGGAACATTAGAATTGGTGGCACCGTTAATGGAAATAGAAAAGATGCTGAATCTTGGAAGAATTCAATTTTGTTCATGTTCATTCTGAGGGAACAGGAGGACATCAGTGACAAAATGTCCTATAGCCAGAAGTACAAGGTTAAGCTTCAAGAAGGTGTCTGTAAGAAGAGCAGCACACGTCAAATACTGTTTTTAAGGACTACTGTCTCTGGTGGGAGCAAAAGTTTCATTCATTTATTTACCCACCAGTTTACTCATTTATTTGTTTATTTGCACATTTATTATTCCAACAAATGTATACTGTAATATATGCAGACACTAGGAAAGATGCTGAGAATTTTAGGGTAAGTAAAGTAGGCATGCCTGTGCCCTGAAGTCTAGTTAGAAAGATACACATTAGTCAAATGACCACATTAAAAAATATATAATGTAAATTTGGCAATTGTTATAATGGAGAGGGCAATGGTGTTCTGAGAAATTAGAGAAGTGGGGTATGAGGAGAGTTGACCAGTAAGCAAGATCAAGAAAGGTTTCCTGAGGAAATATTATTAGACCCAGGATATGAAAAATGAGAAGGATGCATCCTGGTATAGAGAGGAAGGAAGTGAGATCCAGGCAGGGGAAACAATTTGTGCAAGGTGAATCTGAGACAGCCAGTGGTGTTGAGATGGGGAGGGTAAAAATAAGCTAATGGGGGCTGAGGCTGAAACAGTCATGGGATCAGGCCTGCAGGGCCCTGTAGGCTTTGTTAAGATGTTTTGTCTTACAGTTATTCCAAGTACAATGGAAATTCATTGATGTGTTTTTAGTGGGCTGGGGAAAGAGGACAGGTTATTGACATATTTGGATTTATATTTTCAAAATTTTACTCAGGCTAGAGTGGAGAAAAATTAATGGATGGGGATAGACAAAAAGGGAAAGCTAGAGCTGAAATCCAGGTAGTGTGATCCAAAGTAGTGGGGCTTTATAGAAAGAGCTCAATCAAATACCAAGAAGTAGCCATCTCAGTGGGATATGATGAGCAAATAAATAAGTAGACAAGACAATAATAAGTCATGGTAAGAAGAGCCAGGCTTACACACTAACACGAAAGAACAAGCTATAGATATGAAGCCAAACAGTGGGAGGTGAATGATTTAAAACTCAGGACATAAAAGATTTCTCCAGAAACAAAACTGAGGAGTGTATTTAAGCTGATGGAAAATGCAAAGTAGGAGAGCAACAGAAGGAATGCCCTTGGAAAACCAGAACATACCTGTAACACAAAGACCATAATACTGGGCAGTGAATCCTTCAGATAGGTGTCTTCTACCATGATATGACTGGGAAAAGAACCATATCCAAGATGTGGCAAACCCAGGAAGTGCAGAGCAACAATCCGCCATGCCTGACAGGTTCTGATAGTATCCGCAACATTGCCAGCGTTTCCAGGGCCATAAGCAAACATGAAGTGCAAGTCTGGAAGGCTCTGCAGAGGAGCATCGTTATCACTCATAATTACACCTTTTAGATGCTTCAAACCATCAGTGTATTACAGCAAGGAAATTATAGGGCTGAATTAAGGATTCCTCCTGAGGAGAACGAAGATAACGAAGTCTATATTAAATATGAACTAAAACCAATTAACTTTCCCAACACTACTGCACAGATGATAAATTCTAACAATGAAGTTGGAATCTTAAAAGTAAAAAATATGGAAACTTATTCATTAGCATTAAAACAAGTCAGTTATAAGACAAACAACTGATCTTAACATTTTATGTATGTCACATAATAAACCTTATGAACATTTGTGTCCTGTTAATGTATTAAGCAAACCAGCTCTCCAATAACCAGCTCACCAATGACCACTCCAAGGTTTCATAATGCTTTCCCTTCCCTCAATATAAATCAGTCACAAAAGAGACAATAGGAGTCTCTAAATCTCTATAAGGGAGAATCATTGTTTCTCTGCTATGCTTGTGACACCCTTCTGCGTCAGTGGCATTACTTCCTCTCAACTTTTAGTTCACAAGATTTCTGTGGGCTCCACGACTGGGTACAAGGCAAAGCATATGACCTTGGGTTACACTGCCCAGTACAATCCTTCCTGGAGGATGTTTCAGGAATGACAACATGGCCCAGTGCAGCCAGAGAAGGCATGAATGCTTGGACTTTCATGGAAACTATCTAAAAAGACTCCTCAGGAGGACTTCTGATTGTAAGAGGGACATTAAGGCAGCCTTAGCTTCTTTGTGACTTCAAGTTCAGAACCTGGCTGCAAACGGAGAAAAAGTAGAAGGAGAAATGGTCTGAAACCAAGCATACTCCTGGATTTCTCAGTTGCACAAGTCAATACATTTTCCTTTTTGCTTGATTCGATTTGGATTGGTTTTTCTGTCACTTGTATGAGAACATATCTTAATTGAAACCGAATTCAATACAGGTAAAGATGCCCAGAAGATATGACCCTCATTTATCTCATTTACATGGTAACTATTATTGCTAGACATAATGTTTGGTCGTAGGGTCTTTCGGCTCAGTTAAGAGAAGGACATGTGATATATGGAAAATACATCACCACAAGCCATTGTGGGGTCAATGCCAAATGAAACATGCCAGCAATGTGGTGAGCACCAGAGGTATAGGATAGTACAGCACAGGGACTAGTGGCTGTGACACACCAGTACCCTCCCTATCAGAGCTGCTAAGGCCAGCAGGCCCAATTATAACATTTATCTCTTTAATCCTCAGGATGTGTGCTTATTATCTGCGGGTATAAATAGGTTAACTATTAATTGTATATGTATACGCAACTGCATATACACAAAAATCCCTCAATTACAGGTTATAACTTAAATCCATAAAAAATCATCCAAAACTTTGAAAAATAATCTAAAGCAAAAAAGAAAAGGAAAGGAAAAACAATATATAGTAAGACTTTGGATTTCACTTCCCTAAATTCTACTGAACTTATCAGTATCACACATAATTTTTTATAACTTTTTATTCTGAAATAATAAATAACTTTTTATTCTGAAATAATAGGTTTAGGGAAAATTGAAAAAATAAAAATAGAGCAAGGTCCCAAGTATCCTCCTCGCAGGTTCCCCAAATGACAATATCCTGCACAACTACAGTAAAATGTCAAAACCTGGAAACTGACATGAGCACAATCGAAAGAGCTCATTCAGGGATTACCAATATGATATATACTTGCGTAGGCTACGTGGCTGTGAGAAAGAGAGAGAGAGAGAGAGAGAGAGAAGCTCTATGCAATTTTATCATCTGTAAAGATATGAAACAGAATTATTCCATCAGCACAGGATTCCCAAGTGCTGTCTCTCTACAGTCACAGCCACACACTCACTCTCATTCACCCAGGCTGGAGTGTAGTGGCACATTCATGGCCAACCCAGTGTCCACCTGCTGGGCTCCAGCGATCCTTCCGCCTCAGCCTCCTATGTAACCAGAACTACAGGTGCACGCTATCATGCCCAGCTAATTTTTTATTGTAGAGATGAGGTCTTGCCAAGTTGCCTGGGCTGGTCTCAAACCCGTGGGCTCAGGTCTCCCAAAGTGCTGGGATTATAGGCTGAGCCACCGAGCCCGACTCACTCTCATTATTAATCCCTGGCAACCACCAACCTGTTCTCAGCCTCCACAATTTTGTCATTTCAAGAATGCCATACAAATGGAATCATACAGTATATAACCCTCTGAGACTGACTGACTTGTAATCAGCATAACTCCCTGAGATTTATCCAAGTTGCCACAAGCACCATGGGTTTATTGCATTCTATTGCTGAGTGGTATGTCATGGTATGAATGACCTCTGGTCAACTCAAGCATTAAGCTGTTGAAGAACACCTGGGTCGAATCTAGTTTGGGTCCAATATGAATAAAGCTGCTATGAGCACTCATGTATATGTTCCCTGTGAAAATAAATGTTTATGTCTCCAAGATAAATACTCAAGAGTGCAACTGGAGAATGACTTTTAAAAGATTGAATCATCAATCACCTCACACATCCCAAAGATCTCACTATTCCCTGTCTCTGACATTCTGGACTTCAAAAGGTAATGCCATCGCTGGTCTCTTTAATTTCTACCAGATGTAAGCCTTGGCTGAGCTGAATGGGACAGCATGTTTTTCTGATTTTGAACTCAGTATACTAAACATTTTTCTGAACCTGCTGCCTGGAAACAAGCAGCTTGGAGTGGAATGATACTGATTTCTTTCTCACACAGCAGAGCTTTAGGTGCCAACTAGACCCGCTTTAGTGGCTAGAAACAGCCACCAAGCTGTGATTCGTGCCTCACGGGCTAGTAAATGGTTCGCAAAATTGCAGGCAGGTAAGATATTTTTGAAGTCTCTAATCCAAACCACTGACTAATATTTGAATTACCCAAATAATGTATAGCAGGTCCTTGGAAAACCTCAGTTCCCTCTTTGTCTCAGAGTGACATATATTCCATTAATCATTTTTATAAGGAAAAGAGGTAAGTCACTGAGATGTGATTCAATGGTTGATTCATCAATGAATTTCCTCTAATGTATGTGGTATCAAGTCTGCTTGTTATTCCACTGAGAAATAAAAAATGTCATTTGCATCCCAGGGGAAACACATTCAATAAGCTAAAGGAGGAAGAAAAATACATTTCTTGAAATGCACACAGAATTTCCACTTACTCTGCTAAATTAGGCCAAGTTTTTCTCTCTCAGTGTTTTCTGTGCTTGTGTTTGAACATAAACACATACACAGTGGGGTCCTAGGTGAGAACCTGCAAAGGGAGCCTTGCAGATTCAGACTCATCTGCCCCAAACCCCAATCATGCAATGTGCAAGATGGGAAAGGAGAAAACACAGATTCAGTGATTTATTCCAAGAGTAATGATCGAATGTCTACGAAATGCAGGCCCTGTGAAAAATGTGCATGATTCACAGCAGTGGCCAGGGCACATAAAATCTGCCCTCCTGCAGGCAGACAGGGTTCAATGGTAGCATGTTCAGATACATGGTAGCAGAAGTACAGAGTTTTGGCAGACAGAGAAGGAACAAAAGCCTGAGTTGGGAAGTTGATATGTCTTGTTGGAGACAGTAAAATGTAAAGTACCCATGAGAAATGAGTGGGAAATATCTAGGGGAAGGGAGAAAAATGGTGCAGAGAGTAGAAGCATTTCAGGCCCAGGGTATAGAGCACATATCTCAAGACTGGCTTTTTCCAAAAGCGTGGAACTAACCTAGATGCCCACCGACAGCAGATTGGATAAAGAAAATGTGGTACATATACACTATAGGATACTGTGCAGCCATAAAAAAATACCAAAATCATGCCATTTGCAGCAACATGGATGCAGCGGACCATCATTCTAAGTAAATTCTCACAGAAACAAAAAACTGAATAATGTGTGTTCTCACTCATAAGAGGTACTACATGGGGCACACATTGGCATTTGGTTGTGAACAATAGACACTAGACACTGCTAAAGGAGGGTGGGGGGAAGGGAAGGGGATAAGGAATGCCAAACCACTCACTAGGTACCACGCTCACCACTGGGGGGCAGGAGGTGGGCGCATCAGAAGCTCAACCCTCTCTCTCCTTCACCCAATATACCTATGTAACAAATCCTACCTGTGCCCCATGATTCTCAAATAATAATTTTTTTAAAAGAGTGTTTTTTTCAACATTTGAAAGTAGTTTGGAGTAGCTGCTGCATTGGGTATGAGGAGGATTCTGAGCTGAGCAGGAACCAGAGCATGGACCATCTGTCAAATCAGGCAGAGAGTTCCTTCTTCAACCTGAGTGCCACTGATAGTCACGGAAGGTTCTCTGTTTGGTTGAACTTCCTTCCTTCCTTCCTTCCTTCCTTCCTTCCTTTTGTCTTTCTTTCTCTCTTCTGTCCTTCCTTCCCGTTTTTCTTAAATTTAAATATTTTAAATATTAAATATCTTGTGTTTTTTATATAAATAGAACATATTTACTAAATAAAAATCCAAGAAGATAAAATATTGTTAGTTTGTCAATTTAGTTTAAAAGACAAAGTCAAAGGATAGGAAAAAATATCCACTGGGCAAATATGTTCAAGGGAAAGGCCCTTGGGACTCTGTGCTAGTTCTGAACTCTGCATGTACTTCCATACCCCATATCTACTTCCTTTCCCTCACCTCCATATCATATCTTTCCTTCCACTCTAGCCCTGCCTCCCCACAGCACAGATCATCCCACCACTCAGAATCAATCGCTTCTTTCAGTGTACTCTCAAAGCACTTTACATTGCTGAGCTTTTGTCTTGGTGTGTCTGTCTTACAGGTAGGCTTAGCTCCATGAAGAGCAACAACATGTATGTGTGTATCAGTAGATATATATATATATATATCTCAGTTCTGAATTTTCACTCAGGCATTCATTCATTCATTTAATAACTATTTATTGAGAGCCTACTATGTGCCAACAATGGTCTGTATTCAAGAAATGTATCAGTGATCAAAGCAATGCTCCCGGCCCTCTTGGAGTCAACCTTATAAGAAGCACACAGTTGATTGCTAAAGCCACGATTGATATCCTGGCTTCCAAGAAGAACGTGAAGAGAGAATTTCAGTTGTCCACCACCACTGGGAGGGAATTTTCTGAAACAGTCTCAGCCTACAAACCCGAATTAAGAAGCATCATCTCCAAGACGCATGTCTAGATTTCTGGATCTAGGACTAAATCAGGCAGCAGGAGATATTGGCACACGTTTCCTTCAGTTGCAAACCCTACTCCCCAGAAAAACAATATGCTATGCAGTCACATAGATTTTGATAGCTGTATGCCAACTCCATCAAAATTCTTTGGATTTTTTTTAAGTAGCCATTTTGCTAATGTGCAAGTCTATCCCTCTAGAGGCCTGGAACAAAAGGAGTTTCAATGTCCATAAATTTAGGGACTCCCATTTTAGTCCTCAGTTCAGTGCATGGGTCAGGCCACTGATCTCTCTGTTTAAGTATATAATTTAATTTCAGAGATTTCACTGCCATTCTCTGTCACTAGACCTTGTCAAGAGAGTATGGACTTATCTCAATGGGTTTATTTAACTTCTAGATGTTCCTGTATGAGACTTTGAGAGCTCATCCCTTCATTCTAGGGTCCTGGATCCTCAGGCAATTTTATATCTGACCCTTCCCCAAATCTCCATGTTGTACTAGGAGAGCAGTTTTTGCTTAGACCTAAAGTGGTAGATGCCAGCTTTTCTTATCCTTACATAACAAGGGAGGCCATCTGAAATACTCCTGTCCCAAATAAAGTTGAATTGCCTTCTGGATCTCCAGACATAGAAGCAGATAAAATATTCTTTCTCTTCTGTTTTTTCTTTAAGGCCCATATCACCACACATCCTGCTACAATTTCCAAGTTGCTTTAAACCAGTTTTTGCTAAACATGTATGATTATAAGAATCACTTGGAGCCTAGGCAACATCACGAGACTTTGTCTCTACAAAAAAATGAGAAAAATAAGCCAGGTGCAGTGGCATGCACCTTGTAGTCCCAGCTACTCAGGAGGCTGAGGCTAAACAATCTCTTGAGGCCAGGAAGTCGAGGCTGCAGTGAGCTGTTATCAAGCCACTGCATTCTAGCCTGGGCAACAGGGTGGGACCTTGACTCAAAAAAATAAAAATAAAAATAAAAGAGAGAGAGAGTCACTTGGGGCACTTTATAACCGATTCCAAGATCATTCCCCTTCAGGATCTGGTTTACGAAGTCTGAGTAGGACCAAAGACTTCAGACTTTTTAGTAGATTCCCAGGTATTTCTTATCACCATGTCAGTTTGGGAAACACTGCCTTAACCCAAAGTTTATAATGAGGAAATGGAAATTGAAAATATTGATCAGGCGCACATGCAAGGTTAAAACATTTAAGAGAAGATAACTTTTAGAAAATGTTTTCCACTTCTTAAACTTTTTCTTTTAATTTTTATTATAAAGATGTGGGGTACATTTCAGGGTTAGGTATATAAACATTGATCATACAGGTACCCTTGTTGATGAGGTACGTCCCTCCTTCCCCTAGCAGTTTTCCTCAACTGCCAATCCCACCCCCCCACACAGTTTCCCACTACTGACAATCGCTTTCTTATAGCATTATAATTGTTCAAGCTCCGTTTATGAGTGAGAACATATGGAACTCTTTTCTTTGTTTCTGTGATAAATCACTGAGTATGATCGACTCCAAATCCATCCAAGTTCTACAATGTCTATATATTTGTCTTTCTTTATGGCAGCATAATATTCCATCGTGTATATGTACCACATTTTTTTAATCCAGTCCAGCTTCGATGGGCAACATGGTTGGTTCCATATTTTTGCTATTGTGAATAGAGCTACAACAAACATACGTGTACAGGTATCTTTTTGGTAGAATGATTTGAGTTCCTCCGGGTATATTCCCAATAGGGGAATTGCTGGGTCATATGGAAGGTCAATTTCTAGTGATTTCAGGAATCGCCACACTCTTCCAAAGAGGCCGCACCAGTTAAACTTGTGACTTGGTAACACAGTAGAAAGAGCAGGAAGGTGATTTATATTTAGGAAAGGTCAATTGTTATTCCAGTTTCTGCCATTCACAGGTTTATGACTTTGACCAAATGTAAATATTTCACACACATCTACTGGATCATACTCTATGCCAATCACTAGTTTCCAAGAATTCATGGTCTAGAAGAGGAGAAAGTAAGTTTCTATCACTGTAAAACATTATATGAGTAAATGCTGGGAAAAAATATATATGATGGATTTTAGGGTGTTTGCAGGAGAATTTACACAGATTATGGAGATCAAGAAAGGCAGTGGGTTGGGGTGCGGGAGTGATATCTCAGTTAATTTACTTGATCTCCTGAGCCTCAGTTTTCTCATTCTGCAAAATGAGAATAAAAGCTTTTATTTCACAGGGTCATTGTGCAGATTAAATAAATTAATTTAACACACCATTAACACCCAAGTGGTAAATAAATGCCCTTTCCCTTTTATGCTGTTGTCAAGAAATTCTAAAAATCATTAATGAAAAAATACAGAGAATACAACAGAGCTTCTCCAAATATAATGAAGTATAAAGCAATTATAACTAATGTACTTAACCCCTTATTCTAAATTAAAAAATGAAATATCTCCAAGTACTGTCTCCTACATTTTGTTTTTATTTAATCCACGTTATTTCAAAGCAGGGATAGTCTCCTCTGTGTTCTGCGCATACCTTCCCTTGTATCCAATACACAGTTGGATGAGACTAAGTACACTTTATTTAAATTAACTTGACACACACGGTCTCTAGTTTTCGAGTCATGGATAATCATTAATCTAATCAAGAGCCCAATGAGAAGGTTATATTCCTCCCATTTAATTATCCTGGGTTTATAATCCATGGTAGAGGAAATCCGGAGATTGAAGTTCTCTTGCTGGCTTAAATCAGTAGCTAATTAAGATTTCAAATGAAAGCTTCCTGGTCTCCTTTCCTTTAACAGAGATGCCAGGTCATATTTCTAGTTGATGGCCAATTATTAAGAAAAACCACTTAAAGGAATTACAAATGTCTATTCTCCTCTGATAGACACATACTATGTTTCAGATTAGACCTTAGATCACAATATAATAATAAGTCATCTTAGAAATCTGCATGGTAAAAAATAAGAATTTTAAAGTTAAGGGAAAAAATTATCTCTAGTTAAAAAGTAAAAGTTAGCTTTTATGTATACTTGGTCAGTTAATTTGTTATTTTTAAGTATTTGAAGTAGCTGAAGATTTTAGGTAGTCGGGGACTTGGGGTTTTGTCTGGATTTTTGTTTGCTGTTTTTAGTCTCTATGCTGTAACCTCATTTGCTAAAGGTTCTGTTGGGGACAAAAGAATATGTTCTATGATATTTTTACATAAAAACTTTGCTGAATTCATTACAAAGTAAACACACCTGGGATAAGCTTGAGCACAGTAGACTTACAACAAATGCATTAAGTGTTAATGAGTATTGAACATTAGAGCAGGTAGGGACCTACAGACTTTAATCCTGAAATTTTCAGAGATGACCCTGTGCTATACAGGAACTTCTGCTTATACAGAGTTCTACATATTTTTAAAATTAGTTCCTAAATATAAATTTTGAAATTTTTACATTAAAAAAATCCAGATGTGCAGCTTTTCCTAAAAAAAAAAAAAAATCAATACTTCTGGCAACACAGGGCTTACATTCCTGCACCATAACATTTGATTGGAGCTGAATGAGTGGCAGCTACCTCTCTCTTTTTTTTTAGATCCTGGTCAAACACTTTTACCACAAATATCACATAGGTGTTAGTGGTGTTTCTTTCTTTTCTTCTTTTTTTTTTTTTTTAGAGTTGTGGGGTACATATGAGGATGAGGATTTAGGGGTCTGTGATTTCATCAAATACTCTCTTCTTTCCCTCATTTGCTTTTTCCTTCTGCCCTAAAGGCAATCTGAGTTTAGTACACCAGCCCTATCCTAACACCTTCATGCTACAGAGAAGAAAATTTCTCCAGGGAAAACAGAGCAAATTAGTTCTAAGGTCCTGATGAAGCTGCATAAAAAACAACCTCAAAAGCTCAGCAGCATGCCACAATAAGCATTTGTTTTGCTCACGTGTCTGAAGTCAGCTGGGCTTAACTATGCTAGGCTGGGTTCCTCTGGGGTGGCTTGGCTCTGTATTACTCATTCTCCTCCTAGCACCAGCAGATCAGCTGGGCAGCTTCTTTTCATGGCAATGACAGAAACAGAAAAGAGCAAGGGGAACACACAAGCTCTCTTAATGTCTAGGCCCATAACCAGCACACCATCAAAACCGCCTTTTCAAGTGGGCAATGCAAGTTACATGGCGGAACGAAAGTCAAGGGATGGAGAAATGTATGCTGCCCCTTTGGTGGGAGGGACTACCATCACAGTATGGAAGGGGGCAGGTGAACAGTTAAATAATTAAAGCCAGCAACCCACTCTGTCACTGAAGACATGTATGATCACCCATTGTACAGCCTCCATCAAGTTCAACTTCATTCATTCACCTTTCATGTCTGCCCTGAAGCTATCTGATTTGGAGACAGCTTGTGCGATCTCATTATAAAGACAAGGAAAGGTGCAGAGATAAACAGCATCAGAGCCCTGAGGAGACACTGCTTCCTAGCCCAGTGCTCTTTGCATATCGGTTTGATGATGAGATACTGTTATCTTACCCGTGTGAAAAAGAACAATTACCCACAGTTTTCACCAACTAAATTCCAGATGTTGAAAGAGCTATGTTAAAGCTTGAATGGCAATATGAAACTGGACTATAAATCACTTATTAGTATACATTTTAAGTTCTCAAAGCAATCTTTTCCTTAATAATTCTCAGAATCTAATTGCATCGTATATAATAATATGAAAATATGGCACTAGAGATCTCCATTAGAGAAGCCAGAGCATTCCACAAATTAGACAACATTGTTTACTTTAGATTGGAAAATCTTAGCAGGCTTCCTGTTACTTTTAGAATTATATTTTCCTTGTTCTCTGCTTCTAACATTTGATGCTTTAAAAAATAAACTATACTCAAAAAGCTAATAAATCTTTGAATCTCTAATGAATGGAGAAAAGAGAAACAAAGCTTAGCAAATAAATTTTAACATGCTGATTTGGAAAATTATTCATCAATATCCTTTGGGATTTCCTAATTCTTTACAAGGGGAGCTTCAGTTGATGGAACAGAAGCTGAATTTTTTCTAGATGAAGAGTCCACCCAAAGCCCTGCCTCCTCTTCCAGCCTGCAGAGCTTGGTAAACAGCACAGCAATAGCAAGCTGAAGGACCTTCCATCTCTGTTTCTAAGCCCCAAATACCCAGCTCCCAATGTTTTCCCAGGACCCCACCTTGTATCTTTTGCTTTCCAAAGGTACTCTTGTCTCCCAGGCAAAGTCTACCTCCAATCCCACAAAATGAAGAAATACAAATGTGGAAATCAGAAACTTCAAGCATCCCAGCAGTTCAAAAGAGCCAGAGTTCCCAAAGACACCCCAGTCTAAAAATTCACAATATAAATCTTCCCTACCTACACACACACA
>CAUYQG010038093.1:0-17502 GCA_963574415.1 Tarsius wallacei | reverse complement strand
GTAACAATCCAGAAATTGATTTCATCATAAGAAAATTACCTACAGAGTCGGCTCGGTGGCTCAGCCTGTAATCCCGCGCTTTGGGAGGCTGAGGTGCGTGGATTGCCTGAGCCCGCGGGTTCAGACCCGCCTGGGCAACTTGGCGAGACCTCATCTCTACAATAAATCAAAAATCAGCCGGGCATGGTAACGCGCGCCTGTAGTTCCAGCTTCTTGGAAAGCTGAGGTGGAAGGATCGCCTGAGCCCAGCAGGTCGAGACTGCTGTGGCTGGGAGCGGACACTGCACTCCAGTCTGGGTGACAGAGTGAGACTCCAAGTCAAAAAAAAAAAAAGAAAGAAAGAAAGAAAATTACCTACAAAAAAAAAAGACATGGACCAGATGGCTTTCCAGCAGAATTCTACAAAATGTACGTGGAGGAAATGATACCATTCCTATTGAAAATATTCCAGGCAATTGAGAAAGATGAAATTCTCCCCAAATCATTTTATGAAGCTAACATCACACTGTTACCAAAACCAGGTAAAGATTCAACAAAAAATGAGAACTATAGGCCAATATCCCTAATGAACATAGATGCAATTTTCAACAAGATTCTAGCAAATCAGATCCAACAACACATCTCAAAAAATATCTACCATGACAAAGTAGGCTTCATCCTTGAGATGCAGGACTGGTTCAACATCCACAATACCATAAATATAATTAAATACATCAACAGATGTAAGAAAAGAGCCACATGATTATATCATTAGATGCAGAAAATGCTTTTGATAAAATTCAGTATCCTTTCTTGATAAAAATCCTTGAACACCTAGACATAGAAGGAACATACCTCAAAATAGTAAGGACCATCTACTATAAATCCACAGCCAACATATTGCCAATTGAACAGAAACTGGAAGCATTTCCCCTGAAAACCAGAACAAGACAAGGCTGCCCACTCTCATCCCTGCTATTCAACATTGTGTTGGAAGTCCTGATTAGAGCCGTTAGACAAGAAAAGGAAATCAGGGGTATCCAAATAGGAAAAGAGGAAGTTAAGTTATCCCTCTTTGGTGACGATATGATCCTATACCTTGAAAATTCAAGATAATCTGTGAAAAATCTCCTTTCACTGATAAAGAACTTTGGCAAATTCTCAGGGTACAAAATAAATGTGCAAAAGACAGTTGTATTCTCATACATCAACAATAAACAGGCAGAAAACCAAATAAAAAGCACAATCCCATTCACAATAACCACAAAAAAATGAAATATCTCAGAATCTTCCTAACCAGAAAATGAAAGATCTTTACAATGAAAACTACAAAACACTGCTCAAAGAAATCTGTGAAGAAACAAATGGAAAAATGGCCCATGATTATGGACAGGAAGAATCAACATTGTTAAGATGTCTATCCTACCAATGGCAATCTACAGATTCAATGTAATACCCATTAAATTACCAGCAACATTCCTCTCAGACCTGGAAACTACAATACAGGAATTCATATGGAAACATAAACAACCACAAATTGCCTAAACAATCCTTACCAAAAAAAAAAAAAATAATAAAGTGGGAGGAATCACGCTCCCAGACTTTAAACTTTATTATAAAGCTACAATAATCAAAACAGCCTGGTATTGGTACAGGATAGAAATTCCAGAAGCAAAACCTCAATTTCTCAACCAGCTCATCTTCGACAAAGCCTCCACCACCAATAACAGGGGAGAGGAGAACCAATTCAGCAAATAATGCTGGAAAAACTGGCTGACCACATGCAGAAGATTAAAAAAGACCCCTACCTATTACCATACACAAAAATCAACTCCAAATAGATCAAAGGCCCAAACATAAAACCCCAAACCATATGAATCTTTCTTACAGAAATTGGAGTAGGCAACAAATTTCCAATCAAAACCCCAAGTGCCCATACCATAAGAAATAAGATAGATAAGTGGGACCTCATCAAAATGAAATCCTCTGCAAAGCAAAAGAAATTATCAGAGTTGGGGGAGCAGTCCACAGAATGGCAAAAAGTATTTGCCAACTGTATATCTGAAAAAGGCCTAAATCTAGGATCTACAAAGAACTCAAACGTGAAGAAAATAAACAACCCCATTACAAAGTGGGCAAAACATATGGATAGGCACTTCTCAAAAGAATACATATGAGCAGCCAACAGATACTTGAAAAAATGTTCAGTCTCTCTCATCATCAAATAAATGTGAATTAAAATCACACTGAGATACCACCTAACTCCAGCCAGTATGGCCATCATCAATAACTCAAAAACAACAGATGCTGGAGAGGATGCAGGGAAAAGAGAACACTTCTACATTGTTTGTGGGAGTGTAAACTAATATAATCTCTGTGGAAAACAGTTTGGTGATTCCTAAAAGGTCCAAAAATTGACCTTCCATATGACCACGCAATCTCCTTACTGGGAATATACCCTGAGGAACTGAAATCACGCTATGAAAAAGATACTTGCACACACAAGTTTATTGCAGCATTGTTCACAATAGCAAAAACACGGAACCAACTGTGCTGCCCATAGAAAGAGGACTGGATTTTAAAAAGGTGGTACATATACATGATGGAATATTATGCAGCCATAAAAAAGGACAAAATTATGAACTTTGCAGCAATTTGGATGGACTTAGAGTCTATAATACTGAATGATCTATCACAGAAATAAAGAACTGAGTATCACATGTTCTCATTCATAAGTGGACCTTGAAAAATTATTGCAATAGTATGAGAAAAGGATTATCAATAGTGGGAAATTGGGGGGGTGGGGTGGCAGGATTGTCAGTGTGAGATTCTGCTGGGGTAGGAGGGCACACCTCATCAACAAGGTTGCCAGCATAAAAAACATTTGTGTACTTAATCCTGAATTGTACCCCACACCTTTAAAATAAAAAATTTAAAACAAAAGCAGAGGGACTAAGAAGACATAAAAATATTTGAAAAACAATAGGGCTCAAAATTTTCCAAATTTTATACAAACCTATAGATTTATAAGTCTATAGATCCAAGAAAACCATAAATGCAAAAATATCAAATGGGATAAAAACCCACACAAATGTACCAAGACATCACATTTTAATTAAATTGCTGAATACAACGAATAAAGAGAAATATCTCAAAAGTCACTGGAAATTGAAATGCATACATTCTATTCAGGGTATACAGGCTGAACTCAGGTCTGCAGGCCTGACTCTAGGGGCACAAACAAGTACATTTACTTTTACAGTCATTTATCTGAATAGAGTATATACATTTCAATTTCTGGTGGCTTTTGAGCTATTTCTCTTTATTTGTTGTATTCAGCAACTTAATTAAAATCTGATGTCTTGGTATATTTGTGTGGTTTTTATCCCATTTGATATTTTTGCATTTATGTGCTTTTTGAATCTATAGACTTATAAATCTTTACATAAAATTTGGAACATTTTAAGCCCTTTTGTATTTAGCAAACTAAATTCAAGGTCACATTAAAGGAATCTTTCACCATAATCAAATGGGATTTATCTCTAACATACAAAAATGGTTGAAATGTAGTCTATTAATTCTATTATTAAAATTTAGAATGTTTTATTCTATTTTTTATTCTATTAATATCATGTATTATGTTTGTTGATATCAATGAGGTGTGAGAAGGTACAATTGGACAAATAATATCAGGCCATATTCACAGAATAAGGATACAAAAATTATATGATTATCTCAATAGATACAGAAGAAGCATTTGCCAAAATTTAACATCCTTTCCTGATAAAGACTCAACAAATTCAGTATATGAGGTATGTACTTTACCATAATAAAGGTTATAAATGACATGCTCACAGCTAATATCATACTCAGTGGTAAAAATCTGGCAAGGGTGCCCAGTCTCACTACTTCTATTTGACATATTACCGAAGGTTCTAGTCAGAAGGATTAGGCAAGAAAAAAGAAATAAAAGACATCTAAATTGGAAAAAAGAAGTAAAATTGACATGAACTTATATATAGAATACCCTAAAGACTCCAACCAAAAATATTTAGATCTCATAAATGAATTTAGTAAATTTGCAGAGAACAAAATTAACATACAAAAATCAGCATCATTTATCTATGGTAACAACAAACAATGAGTAAAATAAATAGTATTATTTCTCAATTTTTTTCTAATTGTTAATTATTAGTATATATAGGGAAAACTGACTTTTGTATATTGATCTTGTGGTGTTCAATATTTACAAATTCCCTTATTATTATTAGCAGGGTTTTTTTGTATATATATATATATATATAAGATTTTCTATGTAAGTGTTTGTAATCTGCCAGAAAACCACATTTTTACTTCTGCCATTTATTTATGTATTTGTTTGTTTGTTTACTTATTTGCATTCTTGCCCTGACAAGAACATCTAAAACAATGTTGTATACAAATGGTGTTAGTGGCATTGTCTTGTTCTTGACCTAAGAGGCAAAGTGTTCAGCCTTTCACTACTAAGTATGTTAGCTGTATGCTTATTTTAGATGATCTTATCAGGCTGATGGAAGTTTCACTCGATTTTTAGTTTTCTGAGAGTCATTACCAGAAATAGTGATGAGCTTTGGCAAACATTTTCATGGGGGGTGTATTGATAATCACATGATTTCTTAAATTGAGTTAATATAGTAAATTACTTTTATTGATTTTTGAATGTTAAACAAGTCTTCCATTACCAGAATATACTGCAGTGCAATTTTTAAATCTCAGAAATTGTGTTTCTTTTTTATATTATCCATTCTCTACATACAATTTTGAAATCATGGAATACTATAATGCTGTTCATATCTGCCAATTATAATAGATATGTAATTTCTGAGTTGGTTTTGCCTATTTATACTTTTCAGCATCTTTTCAAATGCTTTTTTATTGAATGCTAGATATTGTGTCTCTCTACCTATAATCATCCATAATTTGTATTCTTATATATACTTTTGAGTTTTGTCCTGGGATTCCTTTTAATACTTGAAACCAGTTAGATTTTTTAAGTCTTGATTTTGTTGTTGTTAGTTTTCTTCTGACATTTTGTTAAGTGGGAGCAGATCAGTTTTGAAGATAGGGCTAGTTACTCTCCCACTATTGAGGCAAGACCCTTTAGAGAACTCTATCCAATGCCTCATGAATTATGAGGTTTTTCCATACTGAGGGTGAATGCAGGCACCCTTTCTTGACCTTGTGTGAACACTGGGTACCATTATCTCTAGTCATTTCGGGTTATTATTTCCTCACCCTGTGTAGTTTCCACACACATGTACAGATAAATACTCTGCTGACTACTGTGAGGGAAACATTAAAATTTGCTCTTTTTAAAGTAGTTTTCCCATTTATATTTGTTTTTGTGAATTATATTATCTTAATACATTTTCTGTTGCTATAATACTACAGACTGACTAATTTATAAAGAAAATAAGATTATTTGGCTCATGGTTCTGAAGGTTGAAAAATCCAAGGGCATGGTATCAGATTTTGATGAGGGTTTTAGTTGTGTGTCATAGCATAGTGGAAAAGCTGAAGGGCAAGTGAATGTTTGCAAAAGAGGACAAAACACTAGGGATGACCTCCCTTTATAATAATCCCTTCTGATAGTAACTAATCAAATCCCACAAAAGCAAGAACTCACTTCCATGAGAATTAACCTATTCCCATTAAATGGGCATTGATCCTTCTTTACCACCTACTCACTTCTTAAAGGTCCCACTGACACACTGGAGGACCAAACTTCCAACACATGAATACTGAGAGATGTATTCAAGCCACAGAACCTATTCATTTTGGTTTTCATGATCTCTCAGCTCCATATCCTCAGCTCAAGGCATCTTCTAGGAGTCTGCAAGGATTCTTGAATTCACTTTTCCTACAGTAAAACCTGGTTAACAGTCTCAATGCAGTAGGATGGGTCAATTGTCTGGCTAATCTTATTTCATTTCCATCACTCAAAGATTATTCCTTGCTGTTTGATGTCAAATTTCTTGAAAACCACTTCACATATTGTATTCTGCTTTTTGGTGTTTTTTTTTTTTTTTTTTAGATGTGAAGGTAAATTCAGTCTCTAATATTCCAGGAAAAAGTTACCACTCTTTTGAATGTTCCCTCCCAAATGACTCATCTTTTATTCCTCTCAGCTCTAGAGTTGGTTAGTGTGCATTATTATTACTAGTCATAATGTTCTGAAATATTCCCTTCATTTGACAGTCCTCAGATTGACAAATCTGAATGTTTCATTCACGTCTTGCTTGATTTTGCATTGTAAGAAGAAATGAAATCTACCAAGCAAAACAAAACAAAATTGCAACACACCACTACAACCACAATAAAGTCTAAAATTTTTCATCTATTTTCATAGGGAAAAAGATACATCTTTAAGGTTAAGATAAGGAGAGGTTGGTAGATTTATTTGTGTAAATAGAAGGTATTCTGAGTCCTAAAGAAGGAAAATCTGAAATCCCTTTGTATCATGATTTGTTTTTAGGAATTTAAGCTAAAGCTGGAAATGTTGAGAAAAATAAAATTTAATGGTTGACCACAACATTATTACAATTTTTTCTCGAGATGTTGCAAATGAAAAGATTGCCAAGCCATCAAAAGCCTAAATGTTTTTACTTTTGCCTGTCTCCTTGTGCTTTGTTTCGCTCACTATATTCTAAATACATTGACTTTATCCTGTGTTCTCAACATGCCAAACTTAACCTTTCCCTAAGTTTTGACTCATGTTGTTTCCTCTGCTTGTAATGTTCTTTTCCAAGGGCATAAATGACTCCTTGTATTGTTTCCTGCTCATGTAATATCATTTCATAAAAATAATTGTCAAGAATAATTAGGCAATCGGGGATAAAAACAGGGAGAGTAGTATTAGTCTGAAAAATTTTTATTACTGCCAAACCACATTACAGTTTTTTTAACTTTTAAAATCATATCACTACATTAAATTATTGTTAATTTGTTTATTTTTCAACCTCTTCTGAAATAGATCTGTCTTGTCCACTACTACATCTACTTCCCATAGAAGAGTGCCCAGCATATGCTGGTACTAAACAAATAAATATGTGAAAGGAAAAAATACAAGCCAGGTGTGGAGACTCACACCTGTAATCCCAGGACTTTGGGAGGCAGAAGTGAGAGGATTGAGTGAGCACAGAAGTTCGAGACCAGCCTGGGAGACTTGGAAAGACATCATCTATACAATAAATAAAAAAGTAGATGGGCATGGCGGTGCACTCCTATAGTTCTAGATACTTGGAAGGCTGAGGTGGAAGGATTACCTGAGCCCAGCTGGTTGAGACTGCAGTAGCCATGAGTGTGCCACTGCACTCCAACCTACATGACAGAGTAAGACTCTGACTTAAAAAAAATACAGAAGAAAAAGACTTTTAAAACTGAACTTCAATAAATACCTTCAAAAAAACTTTTTCTCATTCTTGGCCTTGGGTCATTTACATTCTGTTTTAAATTTGTGTAAATTAGTTTCTTTATTGGGAGTTAAAGTGTTATCTAGTTTGCTCTTTGGGAAATAATAAAGTCAGATGAAATTGAGATGGCATTTGGCCAATACTTCCTTTCTTGAGTTCTTCTAAGGAGATGTATACACAAGGATAAAGCAAGGCAGAGCAAAACTTTATTAATGACTGACATTTTGTCCCCATAGCCCTATGAAATACACTAGTGCTATAGGCTGAAACAATTGCATAAATCATTTTTAATCTGCTTTGATGGTCTATGTAAACCAGAATAAAAAAGGCTAATCGTTGATTTTTGCCAATTTTCATCCCAGAGAAAGACACAACTTTCAAGTCTTTGTACTGCAGAGAAAGAAAAAACATTGGCCAAGAGTCTAAATGATTGGAAATAAACCATCAAGAGAAAATGTGTGTTTTATTTTCTAGCATAGTCACATACCATGGTTACTACCCCCTTGCTTAGCTGACATTTTGAAAGAAAGAAGCAGATTCTTATGAGAGGGAAATCACACCTTCACAAGCAAACAAAAAATAAAAAGAGATATCCAGGTTTTCTCTCTGTTGAAACAAGATTTAAATCTTTAAACAGTAAAGAAATAATAGATGGTGAGATATATGTGATTAAGATTAACAATCTCAAGCATCTCTCCTTCATCTCTTGCTTTTATGCTAGAGAGTCAAAAATGGTGAATGGAAGAAAAAAAAAAGAGCGTCTGGAGCTTCTCCCATAAAAGTAAGACAATAGCTTTATTTCATATTTCTTTTAATTATAAGATCCCAAAAGAACATAAAGAAAAAAGTAAGAGATGTTTAGTAGTGATGACCCAAGCTCCTTCTTTATAGGAATAGGTTTTCCTTAGTTTGTGTGAATAAAGAAAGAGACAGAGTGTACAAACAGCCAACGGCCAGGCCATATATGACAATAGAAAGCCATGCAAGACTAGAAGAGCTGATATTTGAAACCATATATCTACTGACTCAAAGCACTGTATTCTTAATGAATACTAAGTATATTAAAAATATTTTTTGAAAAATGGCATATTTCAGAGACATTAGCAACACAATAGCATATCTTTTTTCAAATTTTGAAAACATACTCATAGATAAATTCAGTCTTATTATTTTATTTCCCTCTAGAAAATTTTATATCTTGTTTTGCAAAGTGTTTATTGATTCTCAAACAACACTTAGAAGGAAAGGTGGAGGCAGATAAAAAGAAGGACAAGTGCAGCTACATTGTTTCTCTGCTTGGCAATATCACATTTGGTTGCATGCACACTGACCTCTGTTACAGTAGTAATGCCAAGTGCTGGTGAAAGTGAGGTCTATTTGGCACTATCGTTCACTCATGAGACAAGTACATTCTTTCTTAAAATCAATGTTTATCAAGAACTTTTGAAAAATTAATATTTAATCTAGCAACACCATATCTACTATTTTTAACTTTTAAGAACAAGACAGATTTGTACAAATATCTACCTCAGTATGTTAATGATAACAAAGTATAGCAAAATTAAAAAATAAAACAAAAGAAATATTAGAAGTGCAAAAGAGTAATAGTTAAATAAATTACAGCATAGACAAAGGTAGAAAATTAGGTAGGGTTGATATCTTTTGGAAACAAAATTGTGCAGAAGGGAAAGGGCTAAGATAGTTGACTGAAGATATTGGACGACTGCTTCTTTCTTTTTTTTTAAGTGTTTGGTTTTTTTTTAACATATTTTTTATTTTAAAATTGTGGGGTACAGTTAAGGGTTAGGTGTACAAATATGCATCGTTCAGGCACCATTGTTGATAAGGGGTGTTTCCCCGTCCCCAGACAGATATTGACTACCATCAATCCCACCTCCCTTCCCCTCCCTACCCCCCCATAGTTTCCCGCCACTGTCAATCCTTTTCATATAGTATTATGATAGATGTTCAAGGTCCACTATATGAGTGAGAACATGTGATACTCAGATCTTTGTTTCTTTGAGAGATCACACAGTATTATAGACTCTAGTTCCATCCAGGTTGCTGTGAAATTCATGATTTTGTTCTTTTTTATGGCTGCATAGTATTCCATCGTGTATTCTTCCAACAAGAGATTCTGAAAGGGGAATTGAAGCCAGCACGTTAAAGGTCTACATGGAAACCCAACCTGAGGTTAATCAGGCAGACACCAGGGGACACAAGAAAGTAGAGAGTTCCAAGCCTCAACTATCTCCAGAATTGGCTCTGTTGCAGACCAGAAAAATATCCTTAGTGAAGGAAGTATTGAATGCATGGGAGAGATTTCACATACCTCTCATAAACCTCTGCAGTCCTAGTCAAGAAAGAGACAATCCAGACCCTCTTCCTACACCTACTCCTACCTGACCAGGTGCAGAAAACTTTCCAGAATCAGGACAGAGGTGCTGGTTGGGTCCACGTGAGACCTGAAAGACTCTCGTCCCAGGTGAATCTCGGTGTTGGCCATCATCAACACCTCAATGGAGAAACCCTGTGAAACACATTCTGCAGGAGTGATCTGTACTTCACGGGCACTTGCACCTACCCCCATCTCCACTTTCCATCCAGGGATACATGCCCACTCTCCGGTAGCACTGGCACCCATACCAGACCTAGTTCAGGGCTGTAGACCTGGCCTGTCCCCAGGAAGACACCATCATTGTCCTTGCCCCTACCTACAGAGTAGCGAAAGAATTAAGAAACAGAACACCTCTGCAACTCCTGGCAAGTCAGGCCACACAATGCCCAAGTGAAGAAAGGCTGTCTAATGACTGTCAGTCTACATTTAGGTTGCTGAGTGGTGGGACTTCTCCCAGCTGCAGGCAGCATGGCAGTCACAGTCCAGTGCACTTTCACACTGAGGCAGAAATGCCAAGTCTTACCTGGCAAGACAGTATCCAGTCTTCTTCTCCTGGACAAGAATAGTAGACTTACTTAGGCAGAAGGAGGCCACTTTATGCCTGCTGGATTACCTGTGCCAGAATTGGGCCCTGGGACCCCTTCTTGTTGCCTGCCAACCCTGCAGAAGTGATGTACAGACTGGAGAGAAAGGAATCAGACTTTTCTGCCAGCCAGGGCCCCTAGTGTTTGCGCCAGAAGGATGAGAAAGCACTTTAACTGGAGCAAAGGACTTGTCTTGCCCCGGTCAGGTTGTCCCGGTAAAGCAGTGCCAGATGTTTTCCCTTCAGGTTGCCATCATTGTTGCCACCTCTGCCCCTAACTCAGGCAGAACAGAGAGGGAGGTAGCCTCCATAGCCCCTGTTCAGCATCACTTTCTCCACTCATGGGTCAGGAAGGGAGCAAGGAGAAATACTGCTTCTGCATGCCCACAGGTCTAACAACCAAACACATGCCACATGGCTCTCAGCCAGGTGGAGACTCCTGAACTCACACACTTGTCTCACCCAGCCTGATCACCACACTGTGTGGCAGCACTTCCCTGTGGTCATAACCTCAAGAAGTCACCACTGGGCTCCAACATGACCCTCTCCCACCAGTGAAGCTTCTGCCACCTTCACCTCTGCAGCCTGAAGATTAGGGAGAGAGTGGCACAACACAAAAGGAAGCCAACAGACCATACTCAGCACACATCAAATGCACTCCTATGTGGAAAAACCAATAAACAATTAAATATAAAAATCAAGTAAGAAAACAACACAAACTGTCACCCTAATAGTAGCAAATTTAACCAATGAAACATAACAAAAAGTACATAAAAAGAGAAGAGACTGCCCTTACAGATAAGGAAGAACCAGTAGGAAAACAATAGCAATCTCCAATGCCAAAATGATTTGACACCTACAACAAGTCTTCTCAGATCCCAAGTCATGGAACCTATTCAGAATGATGTGTTCCTGATGATAGACATAGAAACTCAATGAAATCTGAGAGGAAGTGGACACTCAAATTAATCAGGCCACAAAATCAGTGCAGGAAGAGAAAACTGACCTAGCCTACGTAAGAAAGAACCAAAATTGAAAGGCTGGGAGTGAAGAATTCTCTCCTGGAATTTCAATTTCTTATAGAGCAGAATTGACCAGGCAAAGGAAAGAATCTCAAAGCTTGAGGACTGAACCATTGAATTAACCCAATTTTACAAAAATAAGGAAAAGAGAATTAAGAAAGATGAGAACATTCTACAAGAGGTCTTGGGTTATATAAAGAAACTGAATCTATGACTGATTGGCATTCTGAGAGAGAAGGGAAAACTGAGAGCACCCATGAACAAGCTTTTCAAGATGTTCCACAGAAGACTACCCCTGTCTCACTAGCGAGGTTGGCATGCAGAAACAAGAAATTCCGAGAACTTCTGAGAAGTATTATACAAGAATACCATCCTCAAGGCACAGAATAATCAGGTGGTCAAGTTTAGAAAGTAAGAAAAAATCCTAAGGGCAGTTAGAGAAAAGGGACAGACCATTTACCAAGGGAGTTCTATCAGAATTGCAGTAGAACTCTTAGAAGAAACCTAACAAACCAGAAGGAAATGGAAACCCATTTTTATCATTCTTAAAGGAAAGTAATTCCACTCAAGAATTTCTTAGTCCACCAAATAAGCTTCATTAATGAAGGAGAATCAAAAGGCCATCTCCAGACTATCCCTTCAGGAGATGTCTAAGGTAGTTATAAACATAGAAATGAAAGAACGATATCACTCATCACAAAAGCATAGGTAAACACAGAAATTACAGACGAAAAAAATCACCTCAAAACCTAGAATATGAAGCAGCTTGTTAGCAACAATATGACAAGAACTAATTCTCACATATCAATAGTTAACTTAAATGTTAACAGACTGAATGTGCCACTCAAAAGACACAGAGAGGAAAATTAAATAAAGAAACATGATCTATCCTTATGCTGCTTCCAGGAAACCCATATAACCATAAATTACACTCCCAAGCTCAAGGTAAAGATTTGGAGAAAGATTTTTTGATGCAAATTGAAACAAAAAAGATCAGGGGTAGCTATTCTTATATTAGATAAAATACTTTAAATCAGTAAAAGTTGAAAAAGACGATGAAGAGCACTACATAATGATAAAGAGTTCAACTCATCAGCAAGAAATATACATTTTGAATGTATATGTATTCAACATAGAAGCATTCTGATTTATAAAATAATTGCTAATTCATCTAAGAGAGGACCTTGACAGCCATGCAATAACAGTAGAAGATTTCAATACCCCACTAATAGCTTTAGACAGATCATTGAGGCAGAAAAATAACAAAGAAATACAGACCTAAACTCGACCCTTGACCAATTAGATCTAATAGACATCTACAGAGAATTCCATCCAACAACCACAGAATACATATTCTGTTCTTGAGCACATAGAACATACCTTACAATCGACCACATACTTGGTCACAAATCAAGCATGAACAAATTTCAAAAAGTCAAAATTATCTCAAGCATTTTCTCAGACCACAATGGAATAAAAATAAATATCATCAACAACAGGAACTCAAAAATCACACAAATACTTGGATATTAAACAACATTCTTCTGGGTGACTTTTGAATTAAGACAGAAATCAAGACAAAATTTAAAAAAAGATTTCTAGAAGCAAAATTAAAGACATAACATGCTAAAAATGTTGGGATACAATGAAATCAGTGCTGAGAAGGAAGTTTATGACATTGAATGCACACATCAAGAAAATAAAGGGATCTTAAGTAAATAGTCTACCGTAGCATCAAAGGGAACTGGAAAGACATGAACAACCCCGTTTCAAAGTCAGTCAAATAATAGACATAAAGTAATTTTAAAGTTAAGCAAAATAGAGACAAAAAAATCACTGAGTCAGAAATATGGTTCTTTGATAGAGTAAATAAGTTTGACAGACGCATGCCCTGATTGAGAAAGAGAGAGAGATAGAGAGAGAGAGGAGAGAGAGAGAGAGAGAGAGAGAAAGAGAGAGATTCTAAGACGCACTATCAGAAATGAAAAAGGTGATGTTACAACTAACCCTAAAAAATACTAGAACATCTAGAGAAAATGGACAATTTCCTGGAAACACACAACATTCCAAGATTGAAACAGGAAAAATTAGAAACCCTAAACAAACCAATAATAATACGATAAATTGATTCATTCATAAGAAGCCTTCCAGCCAATAAAAACTCTGAGCCCAGTGGTTTCACAGTTGAATTCTACCAGTGTTACAAAGAACAGCTGATACCAATCCTACTGGAAGTATTCCAAGCAATTAAGACAGAAGTTCTTAGTTCATTTTATAAAGCCAATATCATCTGAATACCCAATTGCTAAAGATTTAACAAAGAAAGAAAACTACAATTTTCCTAATGAACATTGGTGTACAAATTTTCAGCAAGATACTAGCAAATTGCATCCAACAGCATATTACAAGAATCATTTATCATTTATGGTTCAACATACACAAATCAATAAATGTAATCCACCACAAAAAGAGATGTAAAATCAAGAACCACATGATTATCTCAATAGATGTAGGAAAAACATTTGATAAAACCCAACATCCCTTATTGATAAAAACTCCCAAACATTCAGGCATTAAACATTTCACAAAACAATAAGAGCAATCTATGAGAAACCCACAGCTAACTCAATGGGCAGAGGTTGAAAGCATTCCCTCTAAACACTGGAAGAAGATGAGTATGTTCACTCTTATCACTCTTATTTAATATAGTACTAGAAGTCCTAGCCAGAATAATCAGGAAGATTCGATTTTATACCTAGAAAACTTTACAGATTCTGCCAAAAATCTCCTAATACTGATACACAACTTCAGTAAAGTGTCAGGATGCAAAATTAATGCATAAAATCGGTTGTATTTTTATATACAAACAATAAGCAGGCTGAGAACCAAATCATAAACACAAACTCATTCACAATATACACACACACAAATTAACTTGGTATTCCTTCACCCAAAGAGGTGGAAGATATTCACAATAAGAACTACAAAATGCTGTTCAAAGAAGTCAAAGATGACACAAATGAATGGAAGAATATCTCATATTCATAAATTGGAAGAATCAGTATATCAAGATGTGTATACTGTCCACAGCAATCTACAGATTGGACACAATCCTTATCAAACTACCAGCAACGTTTTTCACAGACCTAGAAATCACAATACTTAAATTCACATGGAAACAGAAAAGAGCCCAAATCACTAAAGCAATTCTCACAAAAAAGAACAAAGTTGGTGGCATCACACTCCCAAACTTCAAACTATGGTACAAGTCTATAGTGACCAAAACAGGATAATACTAGTACAAAAATAAACATATAGACAAATGGAAGAAATTAGAGAATCCTGAATGAAAACCACCAACATAAAATTATTTCAATAAAAACAAACACTGAGGAAAGGAAATCCTATTTTGCAAAGAGTGCTGGTAAAACTGGCTGACCACATGCTGTAGAATGAAATTGTATCCCTACCAATCATCATATACAAAAATTAATTCAAAATGGATCAAGGACTTAAATGTGAAAACTCAAAATACAAAAATCTTGGAAGAAAACCTAGGGAACACCTTCCTGAACACTGGCCGAGGCATGAATTCACAGTCAAGGCCTCAAAAATCAAATGCAGCAAAAACTGAAATTGACAGATGTGACCATATCAAGATAAAAAGCTTCTGCACAGCAAAAGAACCCACCAAGAAAGTAAAGAGACAACCTACAGGAAATAAATCTCTATTGTGTTTGAATCTTTGCATGTTTTAAGTCTATTTCAGCAGCTAGTGTTACTCCAACTAGTTCATAAATCTACGAGTTATAATGAGCGAAAAGTACTGAGACTCTAGTACTGCTATCATTAGGTGGCAAAATTTCAAGTAATTTCTAATACGTTTTCAGAAGATTTGTATAATTTTGAGCATTTTATAATTTCTACTACAAAATATTTTTATTTGCTATTTCCTAAGCACAAACATAATTTTTGTGTTATAATTTAAATAAAATCATATGCAAGTGTGTGCATGCATGCTTATGTATACACATAATCTGGAGTGTGTAGTCCTATAGGTTTGAAAAACTATGCACTCATTTAACCTATTTAATCAGGCATCGCCCTAGAAAGTTTCCTGAGCTTCCTTCCTACCATTGCCCTCTTCCCAAGGCAATCACTGTTTCGATTTCTATTGCCATAGATTAGGTTTGCCTACCTAGATATTTATATCAACGGAATCTTTACATATCCCACTAAAATATATATTTTTTGGTTTTTAAAAAATATTTTATTTTGAGATAATTATGCACACATAGAAAAGCTGAAAAAAATTTACAAAGAGTTATTCTACTTGGTTTCCCCAAGAATTATTGTCATTGCTACATAACCACAAACATTATTTATAGTGTACATTTCTGTTGGCCATACAATCATGAATTTAGACTATATATATATATTTTTTTTAATTTTAATAATATAGGGTACAATTCAGATTTAGGTAGACAAGTAGTCATTGAACAGGTAAAGTTTGGGTCTCCCTTTGGTCCTCACCTCACCTGGTTTGAGATCAGGTACGTTTATTTATGTTATGAGCCATCCCCATCCCTTGGTAGTATCCCACTACTGCCAATCCCTTTCTTATTGTATTATGGTAAATGTTCAAGGTTCACTTATGAGTGAGAATATGTACTCAATTATTTGTTTCTGTGATAGATCACCGAATGTGATAGACTCTAAATCCATTCAAGTTGCTGCAAAGTCCATAATTTTGTTCTTCTTTATGGTTGTGCAATATTCTATTGTGTATATGTACCACATATTTTTTGTGTAATCCAGTTTTGATGGGCAACATGTTTGCTTCCATGTTTTTGCTATTGTGAATAGTGCTGCAGTAAACATGAGTATGCAGGTATTTTTACAGAGTTATTTAAATTCTTCCAGGTATATTCTCAGAAGGGGGATTGCTGGGTCATATGGCAGGTCACTGTCTAATTCTTTTAGGAATCATTACACTGTTTTCCATAGAGGTTGAACTAGTTTGCTTTCCCACCAGCAGTGTAGAACCATTCCCTTTTCTCCGCATCCTTGCCAGCATCTGTTGTTGTTTGTTTTATCAATGATGGCCATTCTTACTGGGGTTAGGTGACATCTCAATGTTTTATTGGTTTGCATTTCTCTGATGATTAGTGAGGCTGGGCACTTTTTCCTGTGTCTTTTGGCTGCACATATATGTTCTTTTGGGAAGTGTCTATTCATGTCTTTTGCCCACTTTTTAATGGGGCTGTTTGTTTTTTATCTTTTGGCATGTTTGAGTTCCTTGTAGAAACTGTATGCTAGGTCTTTTTCAGATATTCAGATAGTAAATATTTTTTCCCAGCCTGTGGGCTGTCTTCCCACTCTCTTGATTGTTTTTATTTTTTTTTCATTGCAGAAGTTTTTCAGTTTGATGAGGTCTCACTTGTCTATCTTATGTCTTATGGCCTGAGCTTTTGGGGTTTTGATCAGGAATTGGTTGCCTATTCTGATTTCCATAAGTATGTCTCCTGCATTTTCTAAGTTTGAGGTCTTGCATTAGGTCTTTGACCTATTTGGAGTTAATTTTTGTGTATGGTGATAGGTAGGAGTCCTGTTTCAGACTTCTGCATGTGGTCAGTCAGTTTTTCCAGCACCATTTACTGAATAGATTCTCCTCTCCCCAGTGGTTATTGGTGGAGGCTTTGTCGAAGATGAGTTGGTTGAGAAATTGAGATTTTGCTTCCAGAATCTCTATCCTGTTCCATTGGTCTGTATGCCTGTTCTTGTACCAGTATCAGGCTGCTTTGATTATTGCAGCTTTATAGTAGAGTTTGAAGACTGGACGTGTGATACCTCCCACTTTGTTTCTTTTGCTAAGGATTGTTTTGGCTATTTGTGGTCTTTTATGTTTTCATGTGAATTTCTGTATTGTCATTTCCAAGTCTGAGAAGAATGATGTTAGTAATTGAATGGGTATTGTGTTAAATCTGTAGATTGCTTTTCATGGGATAGACATCTTAACAATGTTAATTCTTCCAATCCATGAGCATGGAATATTTTTCTATTTGTTTG
>CAUYQG010038087.1:0-20258 GCA_963574415.1 Tarsius wallacei | reverse complement strand
TTTCCCCTAAAACCTGGAACAAGACAAGGCTGCCCTCTTGTTCAACATTGTGTTGGAAGTCCTAGCTAAGGCAATTAGACAAGAGAAGGAAATCAGGGGTATCCAAATAGAAAAAAAGGAAGTCAAATTATCCCTCTTTCCTGGTGACATGATCCTATACCTTGAAATCCAAGAGAATCTGTCAGAAACCTGCTTACACTGATAAAGGACTTTGGCAAAGTCTGTGGATACAAAATAAATGTGCAAAAGACAGCTGCATTCCTATACACCTACAACAAGCAGACAGAGACCCAAATTAAAAGCACAATCCCATTCACAACAGCCTCCAAAAAAATGAAATTCCTCAGCATCTTCCTAACCAGAGAAGTGAAAGACCTTTACAATGAAAACTACAAAACACTGCTCCAAGAAATCTAAGAAGACACAAACAAATGGAAAAATGTTCCATTCTCATGGATAGGAAGAATCAGCATTGTTAAGATGTCCATCCTACCAAAGGCATCTACAGATTCAACACAATACCCATTAAGTTACCAACATCATTCTTATCAGACCTGGAAATGATAATACAGAAATTCATACAGAAACATAAATGACCATGAATGGCCAAACAATCCTCAGCAAAAGAAACTAAGCAGGAAGTATCACACTTCCAGACTTCAAACTTTACTATAAGGCTACAGTAATCAAAACAGTCTGGTATTGATATGAGCACAGGCGTATAGACCAATGGAGCAGGATAGAGATTCCGGAAGCAAAGTCTCAATTCCTCAACCAACTCATCTTTGACAAGCCTCCAACAACCACTGGGAAGAGGAGAACCTATTCAGTAAATGGTGCGGGGAAAACTGGCTGAACACATGAAGAAGATTGAAACAGTACCCCTACCTGTCACCATACATAAAAATTAACTCTAAATGGACCAAAGACCTAAATATAAAAACTCAAACTATAAGAATCTAAGAAAACACAGGAGACACCCTTATAGAAATTGGAACTGGCAACCAATTCCTATTCAGAACTCTAAAGGCCAATACCTTAAGAAATAAGATTCACAAGTTGGACCTCACCAAACTAACGAGCTTCTGCAATGCAAAAGAAACCATTAAGAGAACAGGGAGACAGCCCACAGAATTGGAAAATATATTTGCCAACTGTATATGTGACAAAAGCCTAACCTCGCTTTGGGAGGCTGAGGTGAGTGGATTGCCTGAGCCCACAGGTTCGAGACCTGCCTGGGTAACTTGGCGAGACCTCATCTCTACAATAAATAAAAAAAAATAGCCGGGTGTGGTAGTGCACGCCTGTAGTTCCAGCTACTTGGAGGGCTTAGGCAGAAGGATCGCCGGAACCCACTCCCGACCACTGCACTCCAGTCTGGGTGACAAAGTGAGACTCCAACTCACAAAAAAAAAAGCCTAACCTCTAGGAGCTATAAGGAACTCAAACGAGTTGAAAGGAAAATAAACAAAAAGCTCCATTAAAAAGTGGGCAAAAAACATGGATAGACACTTCTCAAAAGAAGGCACAGAGGCAGCCAACAGACATGTGAAAAAGTGCTCAGCCTCACTCATCATCAGAGAAATGCAAAACAAAACCACATTGAGATACCACCTAACCCCAATAAGAATGGCCATCAATAAAACAAACAACAACAGATGCTGGTGAGGATGCAGAGAAAAGGGAATGCTTCTACACGGCTGGTGGGAATGCAACTTAGTTGAATCTCTATGGAAGACAGTGTGGTGATTTCTGAAAGAACTAGAAATTGACCTTCCATATGACCCAGCAATACCCAGAGGATTTCAAATCATTCTACAGAAAAGATACCTGCACATGTGTGTTTGTTGCAGCTCTATTCACAATAGCAAAAACATGGAACCAACCATGTTGCCCATCAAAGCTGGACTGGATTTTTAAAATGTGGTACACATACACAATGGAATAGTATGCAGCCACAAAGAAAAACAAACATATGGACTTCATAGCAACTTGGATGGATTTGGAGTCAATCATACTCAGTGATCTATCACAGAAACAAAGAAGATAGGATACTCTGTTCTCACTCATAAGCAGACCTTGAATAATTATAGTGCTATAAGAAAGGGATTGGTAGTAGTGGAAAACTGTCAGGGGAGGGAGGATGGGACTGGCAGTTGAGGGAAACTACTAAGGAAGGGAGGGGCATACCTCATCAACAAGGGTACCTGCAAAATCAACGTTTGTATAGCTTACCCTGAATTGCACCCCACATCTTTATAATAAAAAAAGAAAAATAAATAAATAAATAAAAATACATTTTGTTGGGAATAGTCAGTAGTAATAATAATAATAACTAACTTTATTGATGTTTGTTAATTGTGTAGGATCAGACAATGTTCTAAGAGCTTTCATGTATCGAGCTTATTTAATCCTCATGAAACTATGAACTAGGCAATATTATTTACATTTTTAAAAAAGAAAACTGAATCTAAAGGAAACTAAATATTTTGCTCAAGAACACATATGAAGGGTAACCCAAAAAACAGAATGATCTTTTGGAGGGTGGGCCCCTTGTAGAATACAGGCTTCCCCCACTAGGTAAGTGTTCTAGGATCCCACAGGTCTCAGTATACCAGCTAGCATTGTTGTGAGAGGCTGCATTTGGCATAAGTGAATTTTTTTAAGGATTCTTTCAAAGTGTTTGCCCATTTTGTGATGTGTGATTTATGAGTACACCTGAGTGTTCAGCGGTTTTTGACCAAAAAGTCATGACCCCCGTGCCCCACCCTCCATATTCACCCAATCTCGCCTGGAGTAACTTTTTGTTGTATTTCCCCAAATGAAAAAAAAGTCCTCAGAGGGAAACATTTTTCAGATGTGGAAGGCGTGAAACAAACAAACAAAAAAAACTGCAAAAGCACATCAAAACTGATGAGTTCAAAAACTGTTTTGAGCAATGAAAAAGAATCTTGATAGATGTATTGCATCAAATGGAGAGTAGTTTGAAAATGACTGAAGTTTAACATGTAAGAATAAATACACAATTTTTATAAATAAATTCCATTTTCGGGGGGTCTCCCCTCATAAACAAGTGACTGAAGATGCTTGAGAGTGAAGCCACACAACCTAGTTCCACAGCACACCCTACCTCTCATATAACTGTGCTATTACATTAGGTAATAAACATCTTGTCTTCCTTTAAGATTACAGATCTAAATGATGCCCTTGCATAAAGAAAAAAACATGTTTTTAACATAGAGAATGGTTCATAACTATGTGTCTTACATTTGCTAAAATGATTATACTTTTACTTCCTAAACTCAATGTGTATTGTATATGCATCAAAATAAATCTGAAAAAATATAATTCCCTAGACTCCAAGTGATGGACAATAACTGAATGTACATCTGATGGAAGTATTTTCCCTTTCTGCCTTGGATTAATACTTTAAATTATGTGTTATGATTAACTGTAACTCATCAAAAATAATTGAAGAGTTTGCTCATATTGTACAATTGATTAAAATATTACAGACGTTAAATCTACAATATCATTTTTATTTACAACTGTCAGACATTCATGACATTTAGAAATGTAATATGCATAGCTTACAATTGTTTCTTCGCCTTTAATGGAAAGTAATATCTTCACACAGACAAACTGGAGGCACAAGCTTGGCTGTTTTAGTGTAGACACTTTACACTTGCTTGGTCCAACTCAAATGTCTTTACATTGAAAAAAATCTGTTCATGTAAATGTAGTCTTTCAGGTAAAACAGTGCAATAGCAAACATATGGGGTACTAGGCCACACCATATGGCCTCAGTCTGTGCTTACATGGTTTGTGCAGAGCCTATGAAGCAGAGTATCAGGAATCTCCATTTGAACCTGTCTGGGGCAGAAGTTTTCATCGTTCTGTCAAACTGCCCAACCTGCTCTATATTTCTTGTATTTACAGCTAAGAATTATTACCAGTTTCCTGTCATTTGAATCACTGCCACCTGATCCTCATGGTCTGCTATAAAAGCATCCCTCAACATTATCATTTAACTTCTTTGTCAGCATGTTTACCCTACTGTCTTATGATCACGTACTTTGCTTATGGACACAAAACAACCTTTTCACCCTTATGCTCTCCATCATAAATGTTGCTTGGGCTGGAAGCAGTGGCTCACACCTGTAATCCCAACACTTTGGGAGTTAAAGACTAGCCTAGGCAACATAATGAGACTCTGTCTTTGCCAAAAATCAAAATATTAGTCAGGTTTCGTGGCACATACCTATAGTCCCAACTACTTGTGAGGCTAAGGCAGGAGAATCACTTGAGCCCAGGAGGTCAAAGATGCAGTGAGCTGTGACCGTGTCACCTCACTCCATCCTGAAAGACAGGGTAGACCCCTTGATTCAAAAAAAAGTTGCTGTTTGGATTGTACTAACTAAACAATAAAAAAAGTACTTGTGACATCACTGGTTCCAGATTGGGGAGTTTTGGGGCCTGCTCTTGGCAGTGGAGGTGACAGAGGATGCCAAAAAGCTGATATTGAGAAGATGGGCATTGGATGCTGTGAGGGAACTGCATGGAGTCTGTCAGACTTAGAGTTTGACTGTCCTGCTATGGACAGGTGTCACATCACTCTAACAGGAAAAAAAATTAACAAATTAGTTCAGAATCTAAAGACATATGTTTCAAACACAATTAGGATTCATTAATAGAAAAGACTGGTCTCAAGACCTTTTCTTTCAAGCAGTGTACAAATAAAGCAGCAATTCAGACAGCTAAATAAGAGGTAGGTTGAATCATATGATATTGCCATTTTGGTCAGTCAAAAAAGACCAAGTGTTGGCAATTTCATGTGGTTCTACCTAATACGAGAGTTGTAAAAATCTAATGACCCAAATTTTTATTGAGAATAATGAACATTGTTATGCAAATAGATAGAAAAAATGGCAAGATACAGTATTTAGTGTCACATCATCTATCTCATTTGCCTGGATAAGTTGTCATGCATTATCCTAATTTCCAGCTCATAGCTCACAGGCCCCAGAAGACTGTCGCAGAGAAGATGAAAAAGTGGCAACTCACAACTTCTCCTTTCTAATGCTATGGTTTCCAAACACTACGCTGACAGATGATGAGAGTATTATGAACTCCTCAGTTCAATAAACCGATATTCCACCAGTAAGCAAAAGCAGTGTGAAATAAAACACATTCTGAAACAAATACCAAGGTTAAAAATACTGCTTCCAAGTCTATAAACTTATTACATGCTATTATGAAATGCCAACAGTTTCCCGTTCCCAGTACTTTCATTTTACTTTAAATCGATCGGAATTACCACATTAAATCCGCGCCTTGGAGAGCTCAGCGTGGGAATACACAGGCAGATTCAACACAGTATGGTAGGCAAACACACAATATAATTATTTGTTCTTATCATCCTAAGCTCTTCACTTGAATCCCCATGCATCTAAGGAACACACTATTTTCAAAGCACTGCATTATGTGCTGTGAAGAAAACAAAAATTATAAAGCTTCTTTTTCCCTCAAAGAGTTTACATTCTAAGACATGACTCTTTATGTATTTTAATACATTTACATGTCATGTTAAAATAGCAACTAAAAAAGGTGTCACAATCACATGATTGTCACATGTATATAGTACAATAATAATGTGTTGGAATTCAGAAAGACGCTCTTTATGTTCCATCCAGAAAATACTTGTGTGTGAAGCGTGATTTGTGCTTCTTTGAAAGGACCACTGGTGTTTAGCAGTGGAAAATAGAAGAAAGATCGCACTTATTCTGCGTCCCAGGGGTTTGGGCTGGATAGATTGAAAATGAGGGAGCACAGAAAGTCTTTCCAGACAAGCTTCTACTTGCTCCTCAATACTATGTTTAATTTCACCAGTGTTTCTTGTAACATATTAGCTACTTAGAAACTTTATTACTCGTTATTACCATCAATTTATTTATCATCCAAAATGTGTGGAAATCACCTCAAAAGTCCAATTGGTATCATTTAGTTTAAGTTCCCCAGAGTGGGGGAAGTACTCCAGTAAATCTATAGCAGCTGCTAGTAATTGGTTAGAAAAGTAAGTCTCACATATTTGGGGACAGGAGGGCTCTGTTTTATTCATTTCTATATTTCAAACTGGAGTCTCTGAGAAACCTCTCTAAATTGAGAATTTCTTACATTTTCAGTTCTACCATACATTAAAATATAAACATATTTTAAGTTTTACTTCTTCTGAGTCCATAAGAAAACATGAAAGAAAAAAAAATGAAAAGAAACCAGACCACACTCAAGGTCTGATTTCTTCCAAAGGCAAGAAGTAGTTAAACTGACTAACTTCTTAAAATTCAGAGTGACACTTAGATACTGTGTAGCCTTCCACTCAGAATAAATTTAGGTGATTTCATCAGAAATCAATACATCTGAAATTCAACTTCCTGAAGGAACAATTTTCCAAAAGATCAATTTTCCTTCTTTGCCAAAATTTCCAAGATACTAAAACCTTGCTTTTTTTCTGTGAAGAAAGTTTATGACATCCATTTTGGATGCACAGTCTTTAAATAGATTTTACTTTATGAGATCATAGAGACATTTCAAGGATTGTCTCATTGACCTCTACCCTAGTTTCCTATTGCTGTGGAAGTTTGAAAGTTGGGCTAGAAAGAGGAAACACTGTACTGGGGGTAGAAAGAACAGACTGTGCATACTGGTCTACTGATCTCAGAAAACATATCAGTGGAGTGGAGAATGAGAAGCCAGAAGACAGGACAATGGACAAAGAAAACAGAAGACAGAGGGAATGAAAAAAATTCAGGGGGAGGAAGTAGAAAGAAAAGAGATCATTAGGGGAAAATGGGGGAATGTTAAGGGGCCAGGGGAGATTAGCAATAGAGAAGGGAGAATAAAGAATCCAAGGCATAAAGATGGGGAGACTAGGAGAGGAAGGGAAATGGGTGGACAGAGAGGTTGGCCTGCAAGGTTGAGGAAAGTGATGAGTGGTGAGGAGGGAATAGACTCACAAGAAAAAGAGCAAACTAAAGGCAAGGTGAAAAGCTTGGATCCAAGTTGCCCAAAGCAAACTGAGGTCCTCATAAAGCAGCAAAGAAATTGCTATAAACTTTATATATATCTAAAAGAAAAGAGGTTTGAGTAAATTGCTAACTTTAATAAATTCTTCATATCTGTCATACAGCAAACATAATTGCTCACTAGGTAAAATGGCTGACTTTCAGAAAACATTCCTGGAAACTTATCTCAGAAATTAACCCATTTCATTACAAACTTTCGCTATCAGGGTTTGAACATCATGTGCTTTGAGCGTCAGTGTGAGTTTCCACTTAGTATCGGTTCCATTATTTCCCCTTAATTCCATCCTACCATCGCCCATCTATTTCTTAAGACATGGCAATAAGGAGGAATACTGGTTATGTTAAAAAAAAAAAAAAAAAGAACATTGTAGATGCTAGTTTACTATTACAGAAATACTCCAGTTCTTATTTATGGTATCTTTTTAATAGTGCTATACATTTCTAATTAAAATAAAAGTGTTAATAGCTAGGAGTTTCCAAAGTACTATATAAACTAGGTGATCAGGTCACTATCTATTTTTCTACTTTGATGAGGAAATTGGTGCTTGCTATCCAATGTTTGCGTTTTCCCAAAATTTATGTTTAAGTCCTAACCCCCAAGTATTAGGAGGAGGGGCTTTCTAGAGGTAATTAGATCACAAATGGGGAGGCCTCATGATGAGAATTATCACCCTCATGAAAAAGAACAAAGAAAGCTAGCTAGCCCCTTCTACCATGTGAGCACACAGCAAGAGAGCACTGTCTATAATCAGAGAGGCAGCCTTCACCAGATGGTGAACTTGGACTTCCTGGTCTCCAAAACTGTAAGAAATAATTTTTTGTTGTTTATAATCCACTCAGTTTATGATATTTTGTTATAGCAGTCAAAACAGACTAAAATAATGGTCACAGAAAATAAGTGATTTGTTCAAGGTCATAAGGTAAGACCACCAAAATCAGGAAACCTTATGCCAAGTCTTCTTGCAGAAAGAACAATGTTTATTTATTTATTTTTTAATAACATCCCAAGACACAGTCTCCAATCACTTTTAGAGATTTGTAATTCCCATAATATACCTTAAAAATAGTATCAACTTCAAGTGGGAAAATAGAATAACTAGAATATCTGTGATGAGTTGAAGCAATCAAATTGATTGAGAAAGCAGTTCTCTCACATTTTCTCCCAACATAGAAGTCTTCTGAATTCTCCCAGCAATTATTCTTAAAAATCCAGTAATTCTCTGTTTTCTGTTCAGCAATTCTGTTCAGCTCGTATGAATGGAATAAGAAAGAAAATGAAATTGGGAGCCCATTCAGTTATGTCTTTCTCCAAAAACAAACTCTTTTTTAAAAAACTTTAAATAATAGTGTGAACTAACTCAACCTTAGATAGCAAATAGATTGCCATCGTTTTATAAGATATATATTAGCTAAAAGTTGCTGTTAAAATTAAAGCATTTAAATAAGTATAATGATTCAGGCATGCACAAATGCCCTATTAACAAGCTCTGGTATTCTTTTGGCTTATTTAGAATAAAGTTTCATATTTGCAGTCTTCCAAAGTCAGTCCTAGTTATGTCCCAAACTGAAATGTCTGAGATTTCAATCTTCTTGCTAGCTAACAAAGCCTGTCAGTTTAATGAATATTGATAGAATATTAGGTGAGAGATGAATGACAATTTCTTATCCACACCGATAGCAGTAACCACAATGTTAGCATTTTTGTGCTGGTTACCCAAACTCCAATTGACACAGAGTAATATTGAAGAGGACCAGATGACAAAAGCCCACAAGGGTTATGTTATAAGAAAGGCCCCTTGGCTTAGAATCAGGAGCTTTGATGGTGGGTGGTAATTTTGTTTACCCTTTTCTATAGAAAGAAACAATTTTATTATACCAGATAGTAAGCATGACTGCACTTTGATCTGGAGAGAGTGATGTTCTCTCTTCCAAGGTACTATACCAATTCCAGAACAGAGCAAAGTTTTGCTCACAAGATGTGCAGAAACACTAAGAGACCCAAGGAGAATTATCTTCCAATAGGTCAATCCACACTTACTTCTAGCTGCCTGATAGATTGTACCAAAACTTTTTGTTTCATGAGTTGAAATATTTAATTAAGAATCTAACTACCTCATATATTAGATGCAAGTAATTTTACTGGGAATGTAAATCTACTATTTCCTCCATGTGGATTCACTAGAGAGAAGAGTAAAACTGCCATGATAAACATGAATTTAATCCATTTGCTATAACTATTTATTCTCACTGCCAGAAACACAGATTCTCCCCTAAAGGTTCAAACTTACCTCTCAGGCTCTAGGCCAACACTCTTATTTTAGACCTCAAGTGATTCCATGTCGATTCAACCTTGCTACAAGCCTTCTTGTTTCCTAAGATACCTCCCTTGATAACTGCACTGGTAGATTTTTTTTTTTCAGTCTTGGATCTTGTTTTGTTCTTCCAAATCCTCCAAGAATCTAAGTCCTGAACCTAGTTCAGCCTAGTCTCTCAGCCATGCTCTAGCTGTGAGAATTTTGTAACTGACTAGTTGCCACCACTGGCATCACATTTCTTCTGCTGGCACTCTTTTTGGTCCTGTGTCACACCCTTCCATTTGGACATTAACTAAATTCCTTTGCATGGTTTTCTTGATATTAACCACCTATTTGAAGAACCACCATTCCATTATCATCACATGCCCTATTTAGTTATTCAACAAAAAGTTCCAAAAGGACTACCAAGTTTTTGGTCTGAGCAAGGACATGAGTTTGCAATGGAATCTCCAAATACTACAACTGACTGGCCCTAATGATCTGACTGGTTGGCTACTCCTGGGTAGAACGTAAACTCCTCCCCTGAGCAGTGTGTATGCTCTGGGTCTGGCTCCCAGCCCTAAAAGCACCTCCTAAGAAACAACATGTTTTGAAAGTACAAGATTCCACCCTAAATTCCATATATCTACCATAATTTTATGCTTGAAAGACTTTGTTTTCAACATTTTAATGGCACTAGGTGTAACTCTCAGTTAACAAATTTCTCAAAACTGTTTTCTCATAAAATACTAAATTAGGGAGAATGTGATGTCATCTGTCATGGTATGTTCAGCTATTTTAAGGTGTTGTCATCTACAAAATCTAGTATTTTCACCTATACAATCCAAAAAAGTTTGCCAATGTTAAAGTCTTCCAGTATTTTGAAGCTTGCTAATGCTATATTGGACTTTCATTGAAGCTTCATTTAGTCTTGGAAAGTTTTCACAAATGAGACTGTTCATATTCATAGTCCTATAGTCTCCTCTTGTCTACAAAACAATACTATACAGCTATCTGATTTAAAATCTTTTGTTTCTTAGAAACAACTTCCCTTCTCAGGTTGTCCTTGTATATATTCAAGAGAGAGAGAGAGTGAGAGTGTGTGTGTGTGTGTGTGTGTGTGTGTGTGTGTATGTCTGTGTATGTGTATGCATGCACACATGGGCATGAAGACATTCTCTGTGACGTGGGTTTTCATGGTTCATTGCCAAAGTGAGGCTTGCCCATCGCTAATCATCTTTAAAGGAAAAAAATCATTTACTTTGAAACGTTCACAGTTTAGAAAAATATGACACCTAAATGTAACAAAATGCTGGAGGATTGTAAGCACAATAATTTATAATAAGCTACAAAATATGTGCTAAAATAGTCTATATACTTAACATGCTGTGAATAATATATACTCTTACATACTAGGGTATCTGACCTACATAGGTCAATGATTAGGGAAATAAAATCATCATCACATAAACCATAATACAAAGTAATTCAGTTTATTAGATACAGAAATTGGCAAATGTTATAATAATGTCATGATATCAGCTAAATTCTGCCAGAAAAGCACAAAGCACAAAAATTATCAGGTGATCATTTCTATTTTATCAGGTCATGCCGCTATAACAAAGTACCATAGACTGGGTGGTTTATGGACAACACAAATGTATTTTTATGGTTCTGGAGGCTGGAAGACCAAAAGCAGAGGGCCAGCTTGGTCAAATTTTGGTGAGGGTTCTCTTCCAGGTTGCAGACAGCCATCTTCTCCTTTTATCCTTACATGGAGGAAGAAGGCTAGAGAGCTTTCTTTGTTCTCTTTTGTGAGGACACTAATCCCATTCATAAAGGTTCCACCCTCATAGCCCAAATTGTCACCCAAAGACCCACCTCCTAATATTATCACATAGGTAGTTAAGATTTCTACATACAAATGGGGAAGGGAGAGATTGTAGACACAAACATTTAATCCCTTGACCATTACCTCAACAGTAATTACTTCCTTTTTCTATCAAATGGAATGCTTCTCTCAATTTGCAATCCTAACTAGGTTAAAAGGCATTGCCCAAAATTTATTTCCAAGAATATACAAATCCTTATGATGAATGGTTATGCAAAGGAGATAGAATTTGTCCTGAATTATTCACATGCACAGGAAACCCTTCCTTTGACTAAACTATTACTGCTGGACTGTTCTTGACAGAAACCACAATAGTTTATACATAAAACCACTACATTTAATCATTTCAATTATTTTTTTCACTTTTGTGAATTTTGGAAAACAAGCTCAAATCTTTTGAAAAATAATGCAGTATGAATAGATGGATGGATAAATAGATACTGTGAATAGATAGATAATAGGCTACATGGATAAATGATATATAAATAGAAAGAAAAAAGATGACAGGTGACACAATGATATATAAATACATAGATAAATGAATGAGTGACCCAGCACTATCTGAGGAAAATCTGTCCTTCCTCACTTATATGCCAAACTACTTCTGTCATATATCAAGTGTCCATGTGTGAGTTTGTTTCTGAGCTCTCTATAGTGCTCCATTGGTCTATTTGTCTACTTCTACTGTAATTACTGCAATTTATTATAAATATTGACATCTGATAAAGCAAGTTATTTCACCATTTACTTTTATGATATGTATCCTCTCTATTCTTGACCCTTAGCAGTTACATACACATTTTAAAATCTGTTTTCCAAGTCTACCAAACAAAAATTCCATTGAGAATTTTATTGGAATTACATTAAGCTCTAGATTAAGTTTTTAATCAAGGCTTATGAATATTCCTCAGTTTTATAACTGTCTTTCCCAATATGTGCAATTATGTAAAAGAAGTTCTGGAATTGTGACCTGAAACATTGCCTCATCAACCACTCTATTGAATAACAACGTTCAACCACTGGAATCAAAGGAGGATTTGAAATCAGGCTTTGGCACTTAGAATTCATGTGAACCTAGTGATTCTCCCTCACTCCCTCCCTCCCTCTTTTCTTTCTTTCTTTCTTTCTTTCTTTCTTTCTTTCTTTCTTTCTTTCTTTCTTGATGGAGTCTCTGTCACCTAGGCTGAAGTGAAGTGGCATGATCATAGCTCACTACAGCCTTGAACTCCTGCATTCCAGCCATCTTCCCACTTCAACCTCTCGAGTGACTGGGACTATAGGTACATACCACCATGCCTGGATAATTGGATAATTTTTTAATTTTTTTTTTTATGGAGACAGGGTCTCACTATGTTGCCCAGGCTGATCTAGAACTCCTGGCCTCAAGCCATCCTCCCAACTCGGCCTCACAAAGTTCTGGGATTATAGGCATGAGCCACTAGGCTTGCCTCAAATGATACTTTTTAAAGCCACTTTATTATTAAAGTATGATTGATATACAAAAAACTGTACATATTTAATGTATACAATTTGATGTTTGGAGATAAGTATACACGTTTGAAACCATCACTATAATCTATGCTATAAACCTATCCATCACCTCCAAAAGTGGTGTTCTGTTATAGCAGCAGAAAACAAACTAAGACCGCTTGCAAAATTTTTCTTTGTGGAGCAAATAAAACACCCTATGCCCAAATTCTAGGATGAGGTGAGGACTCGACCAAAACCCACTTAATTGGAGCATGTTGAAAACTAAGCCACAGTGATGCAATTTGAGATGCTCATATAACCCAAGACAAAATTCAATTCTCAGACTGACTGGAACTCTCTGGAAATAATAAGCTTTTATTTATTATTTTGAATTTGCTAAGCTCATCTTTGAAAACTCTTGGGATAAAACTTTCCTAAGGATAGAGTCAACACAGAGGAACGAAGAATTGAGAAACTGAAAGGCATCATTTGAGAACCCGAATCTGCTGTGTCTAGACTTCTCATTATAGCTCTTTTAATTTAGCCCAAGTTAAGTCAGCTTTCTCTCACTTGCAAATTAATAAGGATTAGTGTGATGGTAAATATGATGCCACACATAGTGGTAAACTTAAAAGCATCATTAAAAATATGCTTTACAATTTTTTAAAATGTTTTCACATCCATTTAATTTCAATCATTCCTTATAAATATTTAAAGTAATTTTTATGATTCATTTTAGAGTTGTGATAATTGAGGTCTGAGAATTTTCAAAGGCCTTATACTACTAAGTTGTAGGGCAAAAACTTGAATGCCTGGCTGTAAAAGGTATGGCATTTCCAAAATAATATAGACCTTTATTACACATACTTTTGCTTCCTATTTTATTGCACTACTTGTCAATACTGTTGCTTCTCAGAATATTATAACTGACTATTTTATAAACAGTGAACTTGTTTTGACAACAATAAATTCTTCTGCAACACAGTTCCTAGTACTTTCTAACTGCTATAATTGCTTCCATAAGTCCTATTCACATAATCTCCTTCTGTGATCTGTAAACATTTATTTTATAACAATCAAATTGTTATATTATTCCTTTAAGAATCTCCCAGATATTAGTTCAGAATTCTAATATCTTTTCAAGCAGTGGAATGCTTTAGGTATGACTAGATTCTAATCACTGGGGCACATAGTTTAATTTGGTTTCTGTAGCTCTATCTTTAAAATATTTTTGAATATATAGTTAATTTTAATGCATTCTTACTACATTACCATTATTTCTAACACCCAATCTTCCCCTGTCAATGCATGTTAAGGCGTGTGTTGTCTGAAAACTGTCATCATCATCATCACTAATTCTAAAAAAAAAGACTAAGAACTCTTCTTTTTAGATGAGCACAATTTTCAGAGCCTTAAATGGATGATGAATATTAAATGCTTCCCTGCAGAGTGAGTGCAACCTAATTGCACCAAGAATCTCATGAGAAAGTCAACTCTTGTTTTGCCCAGCAGGATGTTCTCACTGTACTTTCAAGTTCACCAACAGATTATAAATACTTTTCTCAATGACCTCTTTTGTTTATTTCATTGGCTCTCTGCTTATCTTTGCTAAACAAAATGCAGAGAACCCCTTTGAGATCCACTTAACCACTGCCCTTAAAGTTAAAGAAAGAAACCCAAAAGGGTAAACCATTTAGCATTCACATGAGAGGCAAGCTGTTGACTGGCATCAATGATAGGTCTTAGGGATTAATTGAACTGAAGTTCAGAATGAGGAACTAGCATTCTGGCTCTGCCTTTATGAGGTCTTCCCAATGTGATTTCATTATCCTAAAGTGAAAGTAGAAAAAATGTTCCTATTAAAAATAAATGAAGTAGATCATTGGAGTGTTTTGTATGGGAAGAAAGAGATGGTAAAATGCGACAAAGGAGTTGTGCGGAGAGTTCAGGCCATCTGTGTCACTTGGATGAGAAGTGTACAAAAGTAGGCATGGCCACTGAAGACACACCAAATGGGCAAAGAAGATAAGAACTAGGAGAGAAAATAAAACACTTCAGAAGAGTAACAAATTTTCTGGACACAAGCTCAAAACTCTGCTACTATTCATTCCCCTAACATCATCAAGACATGCACTTCTCAAAATTTTAATATGGACTTGCCAGGTTTGTTTAACCAAGAATGCTGAAGCCTATTAGATGTGCAGTAAACACAACTCAAAGTTGTTTGCCTTCCCCTCTACAAGTGTATTGCTATCAAAAGCTAGAAAATAGATGCAGTTTGGCTATGTTCCTTGTTTTTATACCCTCTTCCAGGAAGAAAATACATTTATAATCATTGTACTTCTGTTCAAAAGAAATATTTTCAGCATAAGGCACACTTGAATTTGAACCAAATTCACCATCAGGAAGGCCATATAACCAAGGAGTGGAGAAAGTAGAGTCAGTGCTAAAGGGTGCCTAATCATGATTTCTGCCTCCAACTCTCCAGGAATCCAGAAAATGATTTTATCCAACAAATAGTATCTTGCAAGTCAAAAGAGGGCACTTTCTAAGCGACATAAGAATAAATAGTATCAACTGTATCAGAGAGGATGAGTATCAAAGTCAGACCACTGAGTTTTCAGCTAAATGGATGCTGGTGACTACTACTGCAATTTAGTGATTTAGAGTGAACCTAGAGTATACAGGAGGTACAGCAATAGAGGCCTGAATAACAAATTTACTGCTTCCAATCTTACCTAACTCCAATACGTTAACCAACCATAGCCAGAATAGTTTAACTGATCACCTTATTCTCCAACTAAAAGTCTTTAAGTGGCCTTCTAAGATTCTGTGCTTATCTCCAAGAATGCCTAGAACTTTGATATCGACTCTTGGACAAGTTAATGTTTCTTACTTAAAACTTTCCTTGAACCGGCAGGAAAAACAGGAAACCCTCTTATTTGTGCTTCCCTATACCCAAGATATAATTTTTAGCATATTTCTGACAGAATTCAATCTTATTTATATACTTGCATGTTTATCTTTCTTAATAGACTTCCTTATGTCTTGATAATATACTTAATTCTTTCTTCATAGAGTTGCTTAGGACAAGCACAGTATCTAGTTCATTGCAGGTACCCAATATTTAATTGCTGAATGAATGAGAAAGGAAGAGAGAATAATGATGGATGGCCTGTAAAAAAGAATATTTGCTTCCAAACAAGAGTGAAGGAGCATTAAATGGGTAAAGATGTAATAAGAAAAACACTAGAGTTATCATAGAAAAGCAACAAAATGCAAAGAGTCAAATAACTCCATGGAAAACTAAAATTTGTACAGCAAAGGAAAATTGTGGACAGAGAGTGTGAACCTGCAGCTGGCCTAAGCGACTGTAGTTCTGTGCTTATCTCCAAGAATGCCTAAAACCATGATATCAATTCTTGGACATTACTGGAATAAAATGCTCTGCTTAGGAATGTGCAGTTTGAATTCTGAAACTTCCCAAGTGTCACCCAACAGTAGGTTGTCTACAGTGTTCACTGAGAATGTAACTTGATGGTTTGCACCCACTTGAACTAGTTATACAGCCTGGTTGTGGCTATTGATATGTTGTATATAAAAGATTCCTCGGGAAACTTACACTTGGCTGTACTGAGACCAAGAAATCTCATACATGCCTTGGTGAGTCACAGTCTAAAGATAAAGAACAGTCTGTGAAGTTGGGGGCACTGTGTCTGGGAATCTTAGACCTCTTTGTTGTTTACCTGTGCTTTTCTTTCTCCTGCTGTACCATTCTTTGCCTTCTGCAGAGCCAAATATGCATCTACTTTGTGGTATCCTTTTTCTGACCCTGTGTAATGATTGCAATGGACACCATGAGTATTGAAATAACCTTTGGCTCTGTAATTTTAAATTATTTCGGTTGTCTGTAATTTTAAACGATGGCTATGATTTTGTCTGGGGGGTGAGGATGAGGAGGGGGAGCTGACGTAGCTTTGAAGATGAGATGATTCCTGCCTCACATCTGATTTGAGTTCAGGCAGATGCTGCAACCACTGATGGGAGGAAAAGCACAGCTGTGGGGCTCAGAGGTGGTCGATCCTGCATCCTGGGAAATCACTGTATGAGTTAAGGAAGAAAGACAAACCAGAGGGAATGTCAGCCAAGTCATATCTTGTAATCTTAGCTATTTTGAAAAAATGAAAGCAGCGGAAAGAACTGAGGCTACCAGGTTCACCAAATCATGGTCGGTGATCCTAAAGGGAAGAGACAATGTGCCAAAAGGGAACTTTTGATCACAATGTGGCAATTTGAATGACGATCACTATTAGTAAAGAGACTATACAGGCTGCTCGAAGAGACAAGTGAAACACAAGGAGATTCAGTCAAGAGCTCATTCATTTGTGCAAGGTTATAAGCAACTTTATGGTAAGCCTTTGCATTCAGAAACAAGAAGGTATTTTTCCTTGATTTATATACAACCCAGTAGAAGAATATGTTGGTCTTATTCAAGATTCACAATTAATTGCAACTTTTGCAAAGATGTGGTTAGAGAGTCAAACTTACCCTCTGTAGAGGTGGATTAAGCTAAGTACATAAAACATATCTATAAAGGGAAAAATTAAATACTAAATAAAATAACCCTCTGAATCCTCTGAAATGTTGACAGTACCATCAGCTTTGGATTGGTTCTATGATGATACTGAATTACCCACTAATTTTATGCCTTTGACTCAAGTGATGATTGATGTTGTAATTGAAGATTTACCAGATGCTTGGGCTCCTTATGTTATTCTGCTAACAGATGAGCAGAATTGTGTAAGGGAAGCTATCATTGACCTCTTGCCTCAGATCTCATAAGTAGGGTTGAATGATGGGGAAAAAATAGGATTATTTAGAAGAAAGGAAAAATATGGGTAAAATGTATTTTTTTTAACTCACGACATTTAAATTGGGTAGTATGTAGTCACATGGTTAATGTAAATGGGTATGGAAAAGGAGAAAGATGGGGTAGCAACTAAAATGTTGATGGGTCACTATATGAGATTATGTGATCAGACTTCTTGACCAACTTCTCCACTTATCCTAGTCTTGATAAATTTTAGAAATCTAATGATGACATAAAAACAGATTCTGCAGTAACTTTCAAAGCAGTATTGTTTAAATTAGTGAGAAATTTAAAAGAGGATTATTCTGAATGACAAAGTATCCAAGGACTGCTGGCACAATTGTGTGCCAGGTAAATAGTCTTCATCATTTTAAGTTGTCATAACAAAAGTACCATAGATTAGGAATCAAACAACAGACATTAACTGCTCCCAGTTCTGGAGACTGGAAGATTAATAAGATCAAGGTGTTGGCCAATTTGATCTCTGGTGAGGGCTTTCTTCCTGAATTGCAGATGGCTGCCTTCTTGATATATCCTGAAAAAGGGAGAGGGAAAGGGAGATAAATCTGGTCTCTCTCCCTCTCCTTCTAAGGACACAGATTCCATTGTTAGGGTCTCCCTCTCCACCCACAACTTCATCTAAACCTAATTATTCTCAAAGCTACTATCTCCAAATATCATTGCACTGGGTATTAGGGCTTCAACATATGAATTTAAGGAGGACATATTCATCCCATGAGAGGACCTAAAGTCATTTATATTGGTATCCAAATAAACCATGCAGAGTAGTAAAGTAACTTCATTGGAATTGCTACACACAAAATTGGATGAACAAAATCCAGATATGCCTAGACATACTAATATAAAGATAAAGGACAATGTAATTAAGTTAGCACTATATGATAAAAAATATTCAAAAGCAAAAATGTGTGTAGGCATTAATGAGTGAAATTTATAAAAGTTTGTTGTATCACCCCTACCAGAACATATTACCAAAATGGATATGATATATGACTGAGGGACTCACCTTACCCAAATCAATGGAAACAAGGATGTCATGCAAGTCTACTCTTCATTCTCTTTTAATTGGATATGTTTTATGGCAACTTTTAGAACTACATTGAAAGGGGATAGGAAAAAGAAAAAGCATCGAGAAATATTAGTATTGATTAAAGCAATGTTAGATGCAGATAAATTAATATCCACAAATTCCTTGTTTACTGATATAGTATATATGTGAGGAAAGCTGATGGATCCTGGAGAGTAGCTCAGGACTCCAGAGGACTGAATAAAGAGAAGCCAAATATCATCATTTATGCCTGGTATGATGTTTAAAATTCAGGTTGTGCAACAAGCTGAGGGATATTAGTATTCTGTGATCAACTTGACCAATGCTTCCTTTCAGATTCCTATTTTGAAAGAAAGTAAAAATCAACTTGGCATTCATGGGAAACAAACTCTAATACATTTTCTGGGCTCAATATGAGAATATGTAAAGTATCCTACTTATTGACTCAACCTGAAGAGTGGAAACATTGACATGAATCAAATACTACTCTTATTCATTACATCAATAATGTAATACCTGATATCTAATGTAATGCTCATATCTAAATCTAAAAATCAAACTAAGTGTGAATTTCAAATGTTAGTTAATGGTATGACAACTAGGGAGTAGCTAGTTAACCCAACTAAAATACGGGGTCTGATATAAATGTTAAAGTTTCTAGTGATGACATAAGCTACAGTTATTAGCAGCATTTCTCGACCAACCACAATGAGTTTTGTCTCTAGCTCTCAAATTAAAACGTTACAAAAATTGTTTTCTGAAAAAAATTGCATAACACATCTGTACATTTTATTGGCCCTATTAACATTGTAACAAAGGGAAAAGATGAATTTCAATAATGCTCTGAATAGCACCAAGTTATTCTGAATCTTCAAATAGGCACTTAGCCATAGAACTCCAATCTAACTGGATGCTTAAATGATATTAGAAATAAAAGCAACTAGCAAGCTCAAACTGACTAGAGCCTTTGGCAAAATCCTGTGACTGCCACCCAGAAGTCATGGAATTTGGGCTAAAATATTACCCCAGGCTGCCTCATAAGCAGCACAGTCTACAGATGGTAGTTCAAGGGCAGAGAGTCAACATTCAGTCTGGAAGTCAATTGCATTGCCACTCGTTCATCATTTCACTGTTACTGAAGAAGGAAAGGATAACTCCACTTAATAGAAAGAATTAAAAATGGTGTTTTTTATGGAACTAGATAATAAGAATAACATACTATGGATTTATACCAATTCTTAGGCAGTAGGCAATGGATTAGCCATATGGTCCAGAAAGTGAGACTTAGATGATAAGAAGATGAGGAAAATCTCCAGTGTGGTAACTCTTAATAAAAAACTTTACAGATTCTGGAGGCAACAAATCAAAGTGGGGCAAGCTGATGCCCATCAAAACATAAAACAAGCTGGGCTCGGTGGCTCAGCCTGTAATCCCGCACCTCGGGAGGCTGAGGTGAGTGGATTGCCTGAGTCCGCGGGTTCGAGACCCGCCTGGGCAGGCGAAACCTCATCTCTACAATAAAATAAAAAATAAAAAAAAATTAGCCGGGCGTGGTAGCGCGCGCCTGTAATTCCGGCTACTC